>ML808288.1:0-21548 GCA_009831015.1 Picea engelmannii
GGCGCTTCATCTCCTAGGGTTAGGTTTTTGGATGTCTAGGACTTTTGGCATTCCCGATTATTGTAAAAAGGCCTCCAGAGCCTCATTGTAACCATCTTCTTGCGAATGCAAGTAGCCGTCACATCTCTTCTCAGAGATAAGCTCCCACCATTCTAGCGAGTCTTTCACTCTGTATTTTTACAGTCTCTGTACATTTCTTTGATTAATAGAAATCGTGTATTACTGTATATCTGTGTTTATGGTTGCATCTCTGATACATTTCTGTTATATTATTGAACATCTTGAATATCTCTGTGCATTTCTTTATTATATCTCCGCTCTCATTTCGTGCCGAAAATAATCCGGATCACTAAGGGTTATGACAAGGGCCGTGGTAGAATAGATGACAACACCAGGAGGGAATTGAGAAGGAAGAAACTCTGCTTTGCATGCAAGAAGCCATGGAATCCCTCACACAAGTGCATGGGACGAGGACAGGTACATTACATTGAGGTCACTTCAGATGATGAAGATGAGGATGAGTATGGTCAGATACAAAACATGGAGGCTGAAACGTTAGAGGCAGTAGAAGAGGAGGTTCCAGAACTAGACTGTGCGGCTGGAGAGAAGGATACGTTGGCATCTATCAGCGGGGTACCCAAGTTCAACACCTTCAGGATGAGAGAATCAAGAAAGGGGACATAGTATGGCAGATAACATTTGGCTTGGGATTCAAGTGCAACAACGCGATTTGGAAAGCCCTGAAGACGATTAAAATGCCAACTAAAAATCCATGGTTGGATTGTATTGATAACTACCCAGTAGAAATCCCAGATTTCGAGAAGATCGGGAATTGAAACATACGATAGTAAATGTTTGCATCATTGTGCAAACTGATTAAACTTAGGTACATAGATTTGATTAGCAACTTTGTTCCAACCTAGGAACAAGAAAACGTCTTTGCCGTGGCGGCCCCTAGACAACTGGGTAATATTTATACTATGCTTATTCCTAATAAAAAGCTTAAAGTTTAACTTTTTGGTAAAGCCAAAATTCAAAATTGTGAAAGTCAAGATTTAGTGGTTAAATTTGAGATTTATTGGAAAAATTTGATTAGTTGGGATAGGGTTTGGATAATTTTGTGTTTATAATAAGTTACTTTAGATTTATTTTAATTCCAGATTTATCAAGTTTGGATAAAGATTAAATTTTTTTTGTGTAAATTTTTTTGAAAGTGTAAAATTTGAGAAAAGGTTTTCATTTTTAGGGGGATTTGATGGTGTTGATAAGTCATGAGTTAAGATGGATCTAAGTTGGTTTAATCATGGCTAAAAACTTTAGATGATCAGCATTATGTATATGTTTTAAATAAATTTGATCCTTTGAAATTTATTAAGTATTATAGAGAAGACCACTTCAAAAGTTACATGAAGATTAAAATGAATAATAATTAAGTAACAATGTTCAATATTAAGCAAGTGTAAGTGAATAGAAATAATAATATTATCTTTAAAAATATACCTTAAATTGAGACAATTCTAAATATTATTTTCTTAAAATAAACTACAACATTACAATAGAGTGGAATTGAATCACCAACCTCCTTCTTGTAAGGTGGGAGCTCTTCCATTTAGCTAGCATCCTTTAAAGAATTGGGGAAGAGGAGCAAGTAGATGTGGAAGTTCCAAAAGAGGCATCTAAAAAAATCATTTCATTGGATTCTTTAATTAACTTCATTTCAAATTAAGAAAGGAAGAGGAGCAAGTAGATATGGAAGTTTCAAAAGAAGCATCGAAAAAAAAAATCATTTCATTAGATTCTTTAATTAACTCCATTCCAAATTAAGAAATATGTTGTAGAAAAATATTTTAATAGAATAATCTCAAAAACCTAAAAAAAAAATTAAGACAATAAAATCTACAATGAAAAATCAAAATGTTGTGCATCATGAGAAGCAAGGACTAATTTATATATAAAGTTTAAGGAGATTTGAGCATCTATGAAAAGGTGATATGATGTACATTAAACAAGACAAGGACATAAGAAACTATAGACAAGATTACATAGTGATCTCTTATTTAATGGAAGTTGAAGCATACTACTACAATGATATTTTGATATTTCTAAATGTTGGAGATAGTTTGGCATGACATAATGTTAAGTAGATTCATGTAAAATCAAACTATTAGGAGATTTGAATGTATCAATGTACAATTTAATTATTTTATTTATTGATTAATAATATATGTTTAAATGGAAAATTTGAAAGTGTTGATCATATAAAAAAACCAATCATATAAGCATCAAAAGATTGAAACCAAATTCCAATTCAATGTATCTTTTTAATGTTTGAATACATCATTTAAACAACAAAGGATTGAAACCAAATACCAATTCATGTGCCTCTTTAATGTTTGAATATTGATGAAGATATGCACAACCAATTCAAAGTTTCTAACCAACATAATTGATCTAGGTGGATATCGGTGGCCACCCACCTTTTCCAACTCAGTCAAAATAGTTTTCTGGCAATTTTGACAATTTTCTATTTTTAGTAGTTTTTAACTTTCGGGGCCATTTGAGGGCCTAAATGAAGGATTTTCGGGATAGAGATTATGAATGATAGTTGAAGACTCTGATTGAGCCCCTTAAATGAATCTACTTGACGATACCTTTCCAACGGGCTATCGTGCACCTAAAACGAAGATCGTATGCAAAAGTTACAACCCCGGGAAGTTGATGTACTAACTTACCCAAATGGGGCCCACATGACTTTTGGTGCTTCATATCCTAGGGTTAGGTTTTTGGATGTCTAGGGTTTTTAACATTCTTGTTTATTTTAAAAAGGCCTTCAGACCCTCATTGTAAGAATCTTCTTGCAAATGAGCACAACCATCACATCTCTTCTCAGAGATAAGCTGCCACCATTCCAACAAACTTGTTTTCTGCTGCAATTTACAGTTTCCGCTTATTTCCTTATTGAATAGAAAACCAATTTTATTGTATCTCTATTATTCTGTGTTAACCATATTTTAATAATTTATATTCATTTCATTCTACTCATAAAATCTGGATCAGTGGTATTAGAGCGATCTGCTCCTTGTCATCTTAATGCATGTCCCCAACGAGGTCAAGGTACAAAGAATTGGGTCTTGAGCTTTTTTCTCTTGAGGAAAAAAGATCTTGCATGCCCAAGCGACCTCTCATGGCAGGAGAAAAAAAATTATGATGGGACAGGAGATCCTTTCAAAATGTTTGTTGAGGAATCCCTCACACAACAGAGGAACGAGATGATGGATAGTTTCACACAAATCCTTCGGTGGCTACCAATAGGCGATGCATCTTCCTCGAGCAGAGGTGCCGCCCCCTTCAAGGTATAAATCAACTTTGATATTTCTATATTTGAAGGTCAGATAGATGAAAATATTGGAGACAAGTGGTTGAATCTACTAGAAGGGTATTTTTCTGTCCATAACTTTTTGAATAGAGAAAAGATTACTTTTTCACTCCTCAAAGTCGTTCCCCATGTCAAATATTGGTGGGAAACTTTATGTGAGCAAAAGGAAATAGAGGAAACCTCATTATTTATAGTCGCAACCACCTGGGAATCCTTCAGGGATGCTATTAAGGAACAATACTACCCTGTCGGAAGTTATGATGACTTGTATACCAAATGAACCACACTGCGGCAAGAAAGAGACCAAGCAGTGCCAGAGTTCACAAATATATTCCATAACTTATGCACCAAGATGGGTATCAAATATTTAGAGCGAGATCTGGTGCTCAAGTATTGTGGTTCTCTACATAGATACATCCAGTCTGAAATGGAATTTCTGGACATATCGTCCTTAGGTGCGGCTTACCGATATGTCGTCAAAATCGAGCAGAACCTCAAACAAAAGACGCGACAATTTGGGCATAAGAACACCTCACAAAAAAATCCAGGAAGGGGTGGCCCCAACCCACAGAAAAAAGGACAGAGAAAATATGGACACTATTAGGAAAACTAGTCCAAGCCGCAAGTAAAGAAGGACACCAGAAAGACAAAGAAATATACCGGGAAGTGGTGTGACTTCCACAAGAGACCTTGGCATAACACTACTGACTATTTCTCAAAGAAATGGTTGGTGGTTGAAGTGAAATCCTCTGAATCAGATGTAGGTTCTGACTCTAATTCAGAAATAGAAAGGGGAAGATAGATCATTGACGTGGAACTCAGTGCTGCCGTTGCTACCACGAAGCTCCAGCCCGCTAAACCAGACGAGCCAAAAGAAGGTGAGTGCCTCTTCCATTCAGAGGTGTGGGTAAAATACACCCCACTGGACTTCATCGTTGATAGTGGTATCTAGAAGAACCTCATCTTAGTAAAGGTCATCAAGTGGCTATCCCTTCCGACAACGTCGCACCCACAACCCTACACCATTAGATGGCTCTGCCAAGGAAGTGATCTCTGCATCAACCAATAGTGTCGATTGTCATACAACATCAAGCCCTTCAAAGATGAGGTATTGTGTGATGTTGCTCCTCTCGAAGTTTGTAATGTTCTTTTGGGCCAACCTTATTTATGGAAACGTCATGTTGTATATGAGTCTAGGCCTCATAGTGTTATTATTACTTTGAACAAGAAATTGTACAGAATACCTGAGGCAGTCCCTCCTACTGATATTTCCTTGATCTCTGCCAAGAAATGCAGGAAGGTCATCTCTCAGACCGAGAATTTTTTCTTCTTCGTGATTTTCTCTCAGAGTGAGAAAAAGGTTGCAACCACATCCAGGGCCTCCACAAACGATCTCTCCACACAAAACAAATCAAGTGGATAAGGTCATGGAAGAATACTCAGATATATTTTCCTCTCCTACCAGGGTACCTCTGCACTGCCAGGTCAAGCATCCCATCGATCTGACCCCAGGTGCACCACTACCCAATGGGCCAGTCTACCATCGCTCTCTATTAGAAAACGAGGAGATCAAGAGGTAGATCCAAGAACTACTCCATAAGGGGCACATACGTCTCATCTCATCACCTTGTGGGAGCCCAATCATATTGGTGTAGAAGAGGGACGGGACCTGGTGACTTTGCATTGATTACCGGGCACTGAATAAAATCACAGTCCGCAATCGGTACCAGATTCCTCAAATCTAAGACCTCCTTGATAAGCTCACGGGTGTCAAATACTTTAGTAAGATTGATCTAAAGTTTGGATACCACTAGGTCCCAATAGAACAAACAGATGTATGGAAGATCGCCTTTAAGTCAAAAGAAGGTCTTATTGAATAGTTGGTCATGCCCTTTGGTTTGACAAATTCTCCAGCAACTTTTATGAGGATGATGGACAATATCCTACAACCTTTCACCAATAATTTTGTAGTGGTGTATCTAGATGACATCCTCATTTACAACAAGACTTGGGAAGAACACTTGCAACATATTCAGTAGGTTCTACACACCCCGCGACATCACAAACTATATGCAAACCTGAAAAATTTCTCCTTTGGCATTGACAGGGTCCATTACTTAGGCTACATCGTTGATTGACATGGTGTGCATGTGGATCTAGCCAAGATCTAGGTCATCCGTGACTGTCCAGTCCCAACCACACTCACTTAACTTCAGAGCTTCTTGGGCCTCGCCAATTTCTATTGCAAGTTCATGTTGGGATTCTCTCATATCACATGGGCCCTCAGCCAAGTAACCAAGGGTGGAGGTAAGGAAAAATTTGTGTGGGGTCTGTCCCAACAAAAAGCCTTCGATGACTTGAAGAATCATTTTTTCTCATCCCTAGTACTTTCATTACCGGACCTACAATATCCCTTTGAGATCGAGATAGATGCTTCAGATTATGTTGTGGGTGTTGTTCTCATTCAACACAGCCACCCCCTGGAATATCATAGTGAGACACTATCAGATGTTTTTCGTAAGTACCCTACTTATGGCAAAGAAATGTACTCCATTGTGAAAGCTTTCCACCAGTGGAGACATTACATTCTTGGGAAGGAGACAATCATCCAAAATGATCAGAAGCCACTACAGTTCATGCAGACCCAAGGAAAATTGCAGAATGACTGCCATTAGAAGTGGTCCACATACTTACAGAAGTTCCACCTCAACATCAAGTATAAAATAGGAAGTGCCAACCGAGTTTCTAATTGCCTCCGTCGACCTCTAGTCGCGACACTCACCACAGTGCTAGAATATTGTGGCCACGATACCTATGGATGGCCCCATCTCTACGAGACAGACCCTGACTTCTCTACCACCTACCAAATGTTGGGTGCCAACTCAGTGGTCACTAATTTCGATCTTCAAGGTGGGTTGTTGTGTCGTCTGGGCCATCTCTGCATTCCATCAAGAGAGCGTGTGAAGAGGATTTGGGAATCTCACTACAGTCTAGTGGCAGGACACTTTGGCATAAAAAAGATAGTGGTAGTGCTATAGAAACATTTCTACTAGCCGAAAATTCGACAGGAGGTCGACGAGTATATCAGGTCATTCATCGCCTGTGCTATTTCCAAACCGACCACTAAGAAACAGGGCCTATACACCCCTCTACGTACTCCTGACAGGTCATGGGAATCCATCTCAATGGAATACATGTCATGCCTTACGTCCACCAAGAGGGAAAATGACTGTTTTTTTGTGGTTGTTGATTGCTTTTACAAGATGGTGATTCTAGCCGCCTACAAGAATAACATCACAGCAGAAGCCACTACCAAGCTCTTCTTTGAATGAGTATGGGTACATTTTGGGATCCCACAAACCATTATCTCATACCATGACATTCATTTCCTCAACACATTTTGGTCAAGCCTCTAGTCACTGTTGGATACCAAGCTCACCAAATCCACTACCTTCCACCCCTAGACAGATGGCCAAACTGATGTCGTCAATCAGATGATCGTCCATATCCTACGCATGTAAAATTCAAAACACCCCTGCACATGGGATGAGAGTCTTCCCTATGTCCAACATAGCTACAACCGAGCCTTTCATAGCTCAACTAGCCACATCCCCTTTCAGGTGGGGTTGGGATTCCAACCATTGGGCCCCATAGATGTTGCACTACCCCTAGTGAACACCTCGATAGACTCATCCCCTACTCCACCAGAAGCTGAAAAATCCACTTGGTTCATTGAGAAGATCCATCACATCCACCAACAGGTGCAAGATATTCTACATAAGTCTAATTCCAAGTACAAATAGCGCCATGATCAACATCAAGTGCGACATAAGTTCTAGGTGGGAGACAAAGTTTGGTTTCACTTGCAGAAAGAATTCCTTATAGGGACCCATCGGAAGCTTCACCCACTTTGTTATGGGCCGTACACCATCACCAAAGATGTGGGTGACAATTCTTTTAAGCTCAACATTCCCCCTTTCCTTGGCTTGCACCCAGTCTTCAACACAGCTCTCCTTCAGCCATATTTCCCACCATTATTGGACACCTAAGAGATATTAGAGCAGTTGACACCAACATATCTCAACTGTGACTACATGCAATAGGAATCTAATGATCATATTGTGGACACACAAATCAAGGGAACTCGACAGCAAAGGATCCAACTTTATCAAGTCGTCAAAGCAGGGCAACTCCTGCACCAAGGCAAGTGGCTCACCCGGGGCCAAATTCAACATAAATTTCCTCATCTAATGGGGGAAATCAACGCAATGGATAAAATTTCTTCATAAGGAGGGAGGATTTCTCTAGGTGGATATCGGTGGCCACCCACCTTTTCCAACTTGGTCAAAACAAATTTCTGGCAATTTTGGCAATTTACTATTTTTAGCAGTTTTTAACTTCCGGGACCATTTTGAGGGCCTAAATGAAGGATTTTCGGGATCGAGATTCTCATTGATAGCCAAAGGATCTAATTGAACACCTTTCCAATGGTCTATCGTTCTTCTAAAATGGATATCGTATGAAAAAGTTACGACCTGAGAAAGTTGATGTACTAACTTACCCAAACGAGGCTCACATGACTTTTGGTGCTTCATCTCCCAGGGTTAGGTTTTTGGATGTCTAGGGTTTTTGACATTCCTGTTTATTGTAAAAATTCCTTCAGAGCCTCATTGTAAGTATCTTCTTGTGAATGAGTGCAACCGTCACATCTCTTCTCAAAGATAATCCACCACCATTCCAACAAGCTTGTTTTCTGCTGCAATTTACAGTTTAAGCTTATTTCCTTATTGAATAGAAAACTAGTTTTACCGTATCTTTGTTATTCTGTGTTAAGAATCTTTTAATAATTTGCATTCATTTCGTTCTGCTCATAAAATCTGGATCAATAATGCATTATGATGATTCACTACAATGCATTGCAAGATTGTTTGAATAAGAAGTCATCACTTGTAATTAGCTATGACATGCTTTATGTTGTAACTCATTTGTTATGCTTTAATTATGTTGAATTTCATTAAATGTAAATTGATTTCCTCTTGTGTGGAAATGAGGTGCCACACTATGCATATGTATGTTGCTCAAAGACACTTTTAACTTTTTAATTTAAAAATGAGGTAACCCCACATAGGAATGAAAAACATTGTCATTAGGGTTACAATAGATTGATGTGGTATTGTGGGGAAAGTGGAAATATGATAGGGACTTCTATGTGGCAGGTGTCTAGGTTGAATCAACAAATAATGTATGTGCAAAATTGTTTCAACAAGATCGTGCACATGGTAAACCTACATGTATTATTATCCCTAGACACACATGGGTTATCGATCATTGAAGAAAGGAGTGTGATGATTATTGGGAATTACCGATGGGTATTATTGGTGATTGTTAGATAGGACACTATAGAGCACTATATATGCATGTTTCATTGTTCTAATAGTGAACAAATATGAACTAACCCAAATGTGAGTAATTTGATGGCGACGCCGCAACCTCACAACCCGCAGGTCGGAAGGTCGACGTGCACATAGGATCTTTCTTTCTTCCATGGCTCGAAGAACTACAACCGGTTCTTCTATTTCCCTATCGGGAAATCTGCACCCACAACAATCCTCGAGGGATCCCCTTTTTTCACTTAGGAGGTTGAAATTCGCGCTTTCGCGAATCCGTAGGTCGAGTGTTGGTCTCTTGAATCCCCGAAACTCGACAACAGTTAATGTTGACCTTTCCTTTACCCTTTTAGAATTTTTCCTATCGCGATTTCGACACTCGCGATGTCGAACAACCTGTCTCACCAACTCCCGAATCCCAATTTGCCAAAATCCCGACACACTCATATGGTTGACCTTTAAATGGTCCTTCACTCCATCGGCACTTCGGGGTTCACAATATTGCGAATCCTGATGCGAAGAGTTCGGGAATTTACTCCATGAAACTTCGAAACAGTGTGCCACTTGTCTGCTTTGTTGACTCCTTTGTGGTCCCACACAATCCTCTTAGCCATCGGGATATCGCGTTTCGCGATTTTGTGATTCCCGTTGCAATGTTCACGGGACTTCCACCCACGAAACTTTGATATGGGATTCCACGTGTAGATCCCATGGCCCTTATGGCTCAGATCAACGGTCCTGCCCCTCCTAAGATTTGAACCCTTTGATGCCTTCCACAATAACTCCCCTGCTTCTCTGTGAGATCTGACGGCTCATGGGACTTCATGAATTCTCCACCGAGAATTTACGATTGTCCGTTCCTTCCTAATGAATTCTGTGAAATGAACCAAGTATTCCTCCATGAAAACTTGTTCGTCTGCATGCAAACTGGAACGCCTTCTTAACACTTCACGGCATAAGCTCCCTGTGCTTCTCTTGACGATTACTCGAAGGTCCTATACCTCCTGAGCTTTCTCTCAGCGTCGAGTCTTAAAGAAGAATCTTGCACGCACTCCTTGCGGAAACCTTCAAACACTCCTAAGTGTTGAATCCTTTAAACCCTGCGCACACCTACAACAACAGTCTCTCAATACTTCCCTCAGGTTCACAACCTTGAGACTTCACTCAGCTTACGCACTCCTTGCACGGCTCCTGTGCCTGTCTGCACCTCAAAATGAATGAGAACAAAAGATACCCTATCTGAACCTTTTGTCAATGCACTCCTTGCGGACACTTCAACTGCACTCCTTGCAGGAATCCTTATTCAGATAGAGAAACAATTGAAACTCATTCCTTCTTCCTTTCAGACTTCAAACTCAAAACATGAAATCATATACACAGCATATAAAGAAAATGTATAACAGGAAACGAACATTCATGAGCATAACATTCAACATCAATACACAGAGAACAAACACAAACCATGAATTTGAATCAAGCTCTTTCTATTAATTCAAATATTTGTACATGGGTGTTCTTACAAAACTCTCTGCATGCTCTTGCTCTCCTCTACAATGCTACTTCATCTAATCTTACAATACATAATGAGGGTGTCTATAACTCGTTTCCCTCTTGCGCTCTAAAACTGTCTAATCTACACATTGAATTCTACCTACTTGCATTAACTACTTTAAATGCTTTCTATCTACTAAGGATGAGAGAAAATCGCTCAAGGTCCATTTACATTTTACAAGTGCACTTCATTAAATTGCCACATTTATGTTTACGCATCAACTCCAAGAGAAATTCAAAATTTGTGCTGGCTTGTCCAACTGTCCCTTGTCTCCGCGTTGGCTCGCTTGATGTTGGTGATGCTCCTGCATCATACTCCCTGGCTTGAAAATCTTCATGGGCTCCTATCCATGAGCTCTCGCACAGTCTGTACATGCTTCTGTATCTCCGCTTCGTCTTCCCAGCTGGCATCTTCAACTGGATGGTTCTTCCATTTGACCAGATATTCAAAGTTTTCTTTCTGCCTGGTCTTCTTGTTCACTCTCTTGTCCAGTATGCATTCCATCTCCGTCTTATCTGCAACTGGCATCTACTTTCTCCACTGAATCACTGGCTGCTCATTTTCTGTCGCTGCTTCCTCAGCTCTATATGGGTACAAATATGAGATATTAAATATCAGAGAAATTTTGATCCCATTGGGTAATTCAATCTCGTAAGAATTTGCCCCAAGTTTTCTCAAGACCCTACACGGTCTGATTTTCTTCATTTTCAACTTATTATATGTTCCTCTTGGGAACATTTCTTTCCTCAAATGTGCCAGAATCAAGTCACCAACCTCAAACTGAAGTTTTCTTCTATGCTGATCGTCTCTACGCTTATATTCTTGACTTGAATTCAGTAGTCGCTCCTTCACCTGGCTGTGAAGTTCCTTCATCACCTCTACGAATTCTTCTGCACTAGCGCTCCTAGTCACAGTCTGTTCTGAATCCCTCAATTCAGAAATTCCTCTCGGCTGCATGCCATAAACAATATGAAATGGACTCTGCCCTGTGCTTCTATTAACCAAGTCATTATAAGAAAACTCTGCCTGTGGTAATATGTTGTCCCACTGGCTGTGGTGTTCTGTCACCAAGCTTCTCAGCAAGTCTCCCAGACTTTTGTTTACCACTTATGTCTGTCCATCCATCTGATGATGATAAGCTGAACTAAATGACAAGTTAGTTCCTAGCTTCTTCCATAGGGTCCTCCAAAAATTCTCTATGAATTTGGTATCTCGATCCGAAACTATGCTTCTTGGTAAGCCATGAAGTCGAATGACCTCTTTGAAAAACAGATTCGCAATGTGAGTTGCATCACTAGTTTTTTGACATGGAATGAAGTGTGCCATCTTGGAAAATCTATCCACCACCATAAAGATTGAATCAACACCTCTTTGTGTTCTTGGCAACCCCAATACAAAATCCATGCTGATTTCATCCCACGGCCTCTCTGGTATGGGAAATGGTTGATAAAACCTTGCATTTTGCTTCCTCCCCTTCGAATGCTGGAAAATTCTACATCTGTCCATGAATCTCTTGATGTCTTCTCGCATTCCCAGCCAAAAATATGACTCATTCAACTTTGCGAACGTCTTGTCATGACCAAAGTGCCCTGCCAATCCTCCAGTGTGTTTCTCCTTTAGCAAGTTCTCCCTCATGGAGCATTTCGGAATACACAGCTGATTACCCCTAAACAATAATCCTTCCTGGATAATATACTCTACCCACTGGCTTCTATCTATGAGAATTGGATTCTCAGCTTCTTCATACGCTTCCTTAAAATCTAAATCATCTGCGTACATGTCCCTGAGATCATCAAAACCCAATGTTTTGACTTTGAACTCCTGCAACAACAAACACTTTCTGCTCAAAGCATCAACAACTTTGTTAGCAGTACCAAAAGCATGTTTTATCACAAATGTGAAATTCTGCATATACTCAACCCATTTGACATGTCTCTGATTCAAATTTTCCTGTTGAGTCACAAACTGTAGTGCATGATTGTCACTGTATAAGACAAACTCTTTCGAGATCAAGTAATGTCTCCATTTCTTCAATGCCTGAATGATAGCATAGAAATCCTTATCATAAGTGGAGTACTTCACTTTCTCTTAATTCAACTTCTCGTTGAAGTATGATATCGGCATGTCTTCCTGACTTAAGATTGCCCCGATTGCAAATCCGCTCGCATCGCATTTCACTCGAAATGTTTTCTGGAAATCCGGCAACACCAAAACTGGTTGTTCCGTGATCTTCCTCTTCAATAGATTAAAACTCTTTTCAGCCTCGTCAGTCCAATGGAAATACTTGTGTCTTTTCTTCACTGTATCCATCATTGCTGCGCTAATTCCACTGAAATTCCTGATGAAATTTCGGTAGAAACTAGCCAATCCGTGAAAACTTCTCACCTCAAAGATATTCTTCGGTGATGGCCAACTTTTGATCATTTCCACCTTATCTGGATCCATCCTCAACTCATTTTCTAAAATAACAAATCCCAAGTAAATGAGCTCTGTCTTCATGAATGAGGATTTCTTCATGTTTATCAACAACTTCTCCTGCTGTAACCTCTGCATCACTGTAGCCAAATGCTTCAAATGCTCTGCCACTGTTTTACTAAAAACCATTATGTCATCCAAATACACAATGACAAATTTCCTAATGAACTCCCTCATGACTTCGTTCATCAACCTCATGAAGGTACTTGGCACATTTGTTAAGCTAAATGGCATAACAAGCCATTCATACAACCATTCGTTAGTTTTGAATGTTGTCTTCCATTCATCACATTCTCTCATGTGGATCTAATGATAACCACTTTTCAAATCAAGCTTTGAAAAATACTTTGCTCCACTCAAGCAATCCATCAGATCATCCATCCTCGGCAATGGAAATATGTACCTAATGGTTATCTTGTTAATCGCCCTCGAGTCAGTACACATCATCCAACCTCCGTCTTTCTTTAGACTGAGTACTGTTGGAACAACACACAGACTCAAGTTCTCCCTGACCAAACCTTTGTCCAATAACTCCTGTACTTGCCTCTTAACCTCTTCATTCTCTTGCAGCGTCAATCTGTATGCGGATTTATTTGGAAAACTGGCTCCTAGTATGAGATCAATATGATGACTCACACTTCTGATCGGTGGCAACGAACGAGGTAGTTCATCCACTACTATATCAGCGAACTCTCCCAACAGTTCATGAACTTCTTCTGGTAAATCATCTACCCCGATGCTCGTCAAAATAATCTTCAGTTTCCTGACCACAATAAACTATGGATCCTCCTTCTTCTTAACCTCTGTAAGAAGTTCCTTCCCACTCATGAGAAGTACAATGTTTCTTACTTCCATTTTCACCTCCTTATCCTTAATTGGAAGCAACATGTGAGTCCTCCCATTCTTCTCTAGGGTATATGTGTTCATTCTCCCATCATGAATCACATTTCTGTCATATTTCCATGGTCTACCCAGCAATAGATGACAAACATCCATAGGAATGACATCGCATAAGATCTTATCATTATATCCACCTATCTTAAATTCAACTAAACATTGTTTAGTGACAGTTACCTGGTGTCCTTTCTATAGCCACGAAACTCTGTATGGGCTTGGATGATCAACCGTCTCTAGCTCCAGCTTTTCTACCATCTCCGTAGAAATGAGATTATCTGTGCTACCAATGTATACAATGAACTTGCATACCCTTTCCTTGGTCTTACAAGCAGACCTGAAAAGTCTGGTCCTTTGGACTGAACTCTCCACCTCCCTCTCTGGTGTCAAAAGGACTTTTCGCATCATCAACAATCTTCCGCCTTCAGCGTCTTCTGCCTCAACATCCCGCCTCTGTGCTTCGGTGATGTGAGCTTATCCCCCTTCTTTATTTTTATCTAGACACTCGTAATACTTGTGCCCATTCTTCCCACACGTGAAACATGTTATTACTCCACCTCTTCCTCTTCCTCTACCTCTAGTACAAGGAAAAGTGTTATTATCAGCATAATCTCCTCTCTTCTCGGTATGATGTCCTCGCTGTGAGGTTCCACCTCTCTCAGTTCAGGTTTGAGGTTTATTCCAGTCTTCCTTGGGCTTCTGATATTTATCTTGGGAAACTGGTTTTCCTCTGGGCTGACTTCTGCCTAGGCCCCTTTAACTCTGTCTTCGGCTCAGCTTCTCTTCATCTTTCAGAGCCATCTGGTAAGCATCTTCCACCGTTTGGATGGTTACCATGCTCATCTCATCTTGGATATCATATCTCATGCCATTCAGATATCTGGCTACCTTCTCATCATTGCTCTCCTGATGAACTGCTCTGATGTTCAGTTTATAGAATTCTTCGGTATATTCTTTCACTGTCATTAGCTTCTGTCTCAGGTTCTGCATCCTCCTGAACAAAGTAATTTGGCAGTCCCTGGGGATGAATTTCGCCTTCATCTTCGCGATCATTTTGTCCCAGCTCTTGATCTTCTGCTTGCCCTTGCAACGTCTGTCATCTTGTAGTTCATCCCACCACAATGCTTCATGTCCTTTCAATTTCATGACAACATGCTTGACTTTCTTGTCTTCTTCGACGTCTTCATAGTCGAAGTATGTGTCCAGAGCTCTAATCCAGTCTAGAAGCTACTCTGCATCCAAGTTTCCCTCATAAAATAGAATTTCCATCTTTTCTCTTGCACCCATCCTTGCAATAGCTCTGATCAAACATTCGTTTGATGCATCTTCAGCTGCAAATTCTTCTTCTCGTTCAGCCTCAATCTCACTTTCAAAATCACTGAGATCCCCTACACTGACTGTGCATCTTTGCGTCATCTCCATGTCTTTGAGTCTAGCTTGTAGATCAAACATCTCTCTCTCCATAGATAGATCTATCATATGCCTCCTCTTCTTCTTGACATTTCCCTATCCTCTGGTGGATCGGGTGTTTGCATGTCCCTTCTCCTTGGCGGCATGGTGAATTCTCCTTTCTTCTCTACTACAGAAAGCAAAGAACCTTTCTGTGCTATGATACCAAACTGATGGTGACGCCGCAACCTCACAACCAGCAGTTCGAAAGGTCAGCGTGCACACATGATCTTTCCTTCTTCCACAGCCCGAATAACTACAACCGGTTCTTCTATTTCCCTATCGGGAAATCAGCACCTACAACAATCCTCGTGGGACCCCCTTTTTGCACTTAGGAGGTTGGAATTCATGCTTTCGCGAATCCGTAGGTCGAGTGTTGGTTTCTTGAATCCCTAAAACCTGATAAAAGTCAACGTTGACCTTTCCTTTACCCTTTCAGGATTTTTCCTATCATGATTTTGGCACTCGCGATGTCGAACAACCTGTCTCATCGACTCCCGAATCCCGATTTGCTGAAATCTCGACACACTCATGTGGTTGACCTTTCAACGGTCCTTCACTCCATCAACACTTCGGGGTTCGCAATATCGCGAATATTGATGCGAAGAGTTCGGGGATTTACTCCACGAAACTCTGAAACAGTGTGCCACTTGTCCTCTTTGCTGACTCCTCCGTGGCCCCACACAATACTCTTAGCCGTCAGGATATCACGTTTCACGATTTCGCGATTCTCGTTGCAATGTTCATGGGACTTCCACCCACGAAAATCTGATATGGGATTCCATTTGTAGATCCCATGACCCTTATGGCTCGGATCAACGGTCCTGCCCCTCCTAAGCTTTGAACCCTTCGACGCTTCCACAATAACTCCTCTATGAGATCTGACGGCTGATGGGACTTCGTGAATTATCCACCGAGAATTTTCAATTGTCCATTCCTTCCTAATGAAGTCTGTGAAATGAACCAAGTATTCCTCCGTGAAAACTTGTCCGTCTGCAAGAAAAATGGCAACGCCTGCTTAACACTTCACAGCATAAGCTCCCTGTTCTTCTCTTGACAATTACTCGAAGGTCCTATACCTCCTGAGCTTTCTCTTAGCGTCGAGTCTTAAAGAAAAATCTTATGTGCACTCCTTGCGGAAACCTTCAAACACTCCTAAGTGTTGAATCCTTTCGACCCTGTGCACACCTGCAGTAGCAGTCTCTCAATACTTCCCTCAGGTTCACAACCTTGAGAATTCACTCAGCCTACGCACTCCTTGCACGACTCATGTGCCTGTCTGCACCTCGGAATGAATGAGAACAAAAACTACCCTATCTGAACCTTTTGTCAACGCACTCCTTGCAGACACTTCAACTGCACTCCTTGCAGGAATCCTTGTTCAGATAGAGAAACAATTGAAACTCATTCCTTCTTCCTTTTAGACTTCAAACTCAAAACATGAAATCATATACACATCATATAAAGAAAATGTATAATAGGAAGAGAACATTCATGAACATAACATTCAACATCAATACACAAAGAACAAACACAAACCATGAATTTGAATCAAGATCTTTCTATTAATTCAAATATATGTACATGGGTTTTCTTACACAACTCTTTGCATGCTCTTTCTCTCCTCTACAATGCTGCTTCATCTAATGTTACAATACACAATGAGGGTGTCTATATCCCGTTTCCCTCTTGCGCTCTAAAACTGTCTAATCTACACATTCAATTCTACCTACTTGCATTAACTAATTTAAATGCTTTCTATCTACTAAGGATGAGAGCAAATCACTCAAGGTCCATTTACATTTTACAAGTGCACTTCATTAAATTTCCACATTTATGTTTGTGCATCAACTCCAAGAGAAATTCAAAATTTGTGCTGGCTTGTCTAGCTATACCTTGTCTCCGCATTGGCTCACTTGATGTTGGCGATTCTCCTGCATCATAATTGGAATACGAATAAAATGAAGGAATTAAAGGAAAGAACATAATAAATCGATCTTAACGATGGAATTATTAAGGATTTTATCCTCATGGGAAATTACTTGTAATTTTTAGACAAGGAATTACTATATGTATTACAAAGCACCATCTATGCACACTCCATTATTGTGATAGGAAATAATGATGAAGTACTCCCAATGCACGTATTGAGTGGAGCTCGTGAGTATGGTCAGTTCTCATAATGCTAGCAAGATCATATCAAAAGGATCATTTGGAATAAGCATAAGATCTATTGACTTTATTTTGGTTTATTCTCTCAATCACCTGATAAGTCAAAAATATAGTGACACGATTCTGGTTTATTTTTCTCAAATATCTCTTGGTATTTATACAAGCAACATAGTTTTCTTAGTTTATTTATAGAGCATGAGAAAGTAACTAATATACTAAATTGTAATATTGGACATTTAATGACTTGATTAGTCTCTAGGTTGATACGATTTTGATTCTAGATGGTTTTGTGGAAAAATACCAATAATGAGTTGACACTAAACTTCTTGTCATTGACAATCTTCCTTTTCACTACTTTCCTTGACAAATTACTCTCTACAACTTGACCTTTAACACATGCATTGAGGAGTGCAATGATGTTGTGATTTCTTTTATTATGATTGCATCCTTATTAGAGATGACCAAGCCTATATTTTTGGGTCTCAAATTAGTGTATTGATATATACAATGGGTTGTTTAATGTGATAGAGAGTCCTAGTATATACGTTAAAATTATGCTTCTAGCCTCCTTCGTGTTCCCCTTCACAAAAACAATAATAAAAACAACAATAGTATTTCACCATTTAAATTGTGTTCGATGTTGAGTCTCCATTTGGACACCTTTATTACCCTATATTACCCTCTATCTGAGCATATTTTACCTATGCTATGTGTATATAATTGACTGTTTCCTCCAAAAATACAATTGATGACCTTGTCCATATGCATAGAGAGGTAACTTATGATTAAGGCATGATTTGTTTAGTTTTTCTTGAGTTAATTCGATTAAATGCGTGATTTTGTATGATCCTAATCGTTTGATTCTTAAGAAGAGTTGATATGGTACTGCCTGGGTTTCTAATCCAGTACCAACACACTCTGTGCTATTCTAGTACCAATTCATGTGCCTAATCTGATACTCATGCTTACGACTATGTTAATCCGGTACCAAAACCCTATCTAAAGGATTCTGGTACCAACATTCCGATACTGGATTTTAACCTCTATTTATGGGAAGATAACGATGAATCTCAAAATTTGGGGACATGGGTTTTTTCCATAACTGTGTTTTAATGTGGCTATGTGAGCCATAATCTCCATATATCACACGTGTGGACCTCCAATGCAGGGGGAATGATTCATCCTAAATCATTGCCAATTTTCCAGAAATTCTAAGATCATGCCTAGATTCGTGGGAACTACGTTTCCTTGATTAGATAATGGTTGTACTTGACCTCCATTGATGGAAAATGGTTTTGATTTGGATTGGATTTTCTATGTCCAAAATTGTAATGTAAAAATCATATAAATTGAGTGGCGTCTCTAAGCCAAAGGAGAGGAATTAGTATGTTGCAAATTGGATTTCTGAACCAACTCTTTTTGTAAATTTATTTGTTGAAGATCAATGGAAGTTTGAATTCAATGATCCTGTGTGTCTCTTAGAATTTAGCACATTCTGATATAAAATCTTCCATGTTGCCATCGACAAGGGCCATCGATCCAACTTGGTAAGCTCATTGTAAATTATTAGAATAGATTTCTATTTTCTGTACTTGTTGTTTTGATTTCATTTTTTATTTCACTATTAGAATTGATTGCAAAGTGTGGTAGTACAAGAATAGTTGGGAGTCCATCATTCGCATTACATAAGCCATCAAATGGAACATCTCATTAAGACTTATGTTTCCTATGTAGAAATGATGTAATTTCCAAAATTGCAAGATTGTAAGAGTATTAAATTTCTATTTGTGATGCATCAATTGATTTTGAAGAGTGTGCAGAATTACCTAAGAATTTCTTGCAAGTTTGAAGTGAGTTGTTACAGGAAATAAGATCAGACTTCATCTATCACCTTCATGCGCCATATAATGAAGTCTCTCATTCATATTGACCATTTCTTGTATTAAAAAAGTTTGATCATGGATGATTTTAAGGATGGAAATTTATTTTAAAATGTAGAAAACTTGGCGAATCTTACTAATCCTTCACATGTCAACTATAAATGTTTGGCGATATTTTTGTAAAAATATTCAAATTTATAAGTATTTTATATAGTTTTTATAAAATTTTGGCGATTTTTAAGGTAAAATAATTTTATGCTATAGAATTTGGGCAAATCATTTTTAAAATAACGATTCTCTTTTTTTGAAAAACCATGGAAAATTAGCCCATGAGCGAAATTTAGCCCCTAAAATCATCCTTGAACTGTTTGATTGAATAGAATTGAGTTATTATTGAATTTTTTCTAAGAGAGACTAAAAGTTGATTGGTGATTACTATTTTCCATTGCTACAAGGAACACGATTTGATTTCATCTCTTTATTTCATGAGCCTATAATGAACAGACTTGTCATCTAAGCAAGTTCCTTTTCAATTGAGTGTTTGTTTGAGAGTTTTTCTATGAGATTTATCTTCTAGTTTTGAAGTTGTGTGAAGCATTTCGATATTCCAAAACAAAGTATTGTGTTATTGAATGTTTCTTCTTTATGCTATACTCATTAGACATAGGAACCTATCTGTTATCATCACATATAGTGCATCAACTCTACTGATTATGAATCTCGGTTGATAATTTATGTTTGGTAATATATTATGAAAATAATTGCACCAACATTTTGGCATCGTTGCCGGGGAGTTGTAAATGGTAATAGGTAGTATTCAAATTAGATTGTTTTAATGGTTTTGGATTGGTTTTATGGATGAGCTAAGGGTGGGGAGAAGTGTTGGATTACTGAGAGGGGGGGTGAATCAATAATAGCGTAATTATAATCCTTTTTGTCCAAATAATCCAAGTGTTATATGAATGTAGAATTATTATCCAATAATGAGCAATAAGAAATGAACAATCACACACATACACAGTACACCAGTGTTTTACGTGGAAACCCAAATCAGAAGAAAACCATGGAATGCTTTATCTTATATGTCTTAAAGAATTACATTCATTGGAAGCACCAACTTCCTTTGTTTTCCAGCTACAACTAGAAGGAGGCTCCAACCCCCTAGTTTCTCTGGCTACAACCTGAGGGAAGCTCCAACTCCCCAATTCTATAGCTACAACCAAAAGGAGGATACAACCCCCTATGTTCTTTGGCTACAACCGGAAGGTGGATACAACCACCTTTCCTTGCCCCGTCCAACCATCCTGAAGTAGAATTAGAATGGTGGAACCACAGTCACACTATCACTATGAGTTATACCATTGTAAACATGTACCAATAAATCTGAACCATGCATCAACCATGCATCGACTTGTACCTCAACCTGTAATGAACTTGTACCATAAACAAGTACATAAACCATGCACCAACCTATACCAAACAATATGTAATCAACCTATACCATAAACAAGTGCAACCAACCATGTACCAAGTATGTACCAATGATGTGTCAAGTACTCATCAACTATGAATCATCAATATGTACCAACATCATCAACTATACACCTCATGTATGTGCCAACTCATCAACTACTTGTGTCAACCATGTACCCAACTTGTACCTCATCCAAAAGACCCCATCAATTTCATCATCCAAATATTATTTGTAACTCTGTAATATACTTGGTGTATATGATCACATACCTGCAAACCTTCCTTAAATTTAAAAACAAGAGACCAACATTTTCATCAAACGTTTCTTTAGTCTCACAAGACTAGTTTTGGATTAGTGAACAACCCTAAATTGAAATAATCATAACTTTGTACATGTAATGAATGAAGATATGAAATTGATGTAAAATTTTCTTCATTATGTTTAATGCAATTCCTCTAGGTGTCACTACTTGGAACCTCTCAGAAAAGGAGTTATGGGAAAAATAACACACCTTGCTGAATTTTGACTTATTCTAGAGAGAGACCTTGTAGAGTGTTCCCTGCATGGAATATTTGTTGAATTGATATGAAACTATTACACAACATACTAAAGACTGTATTCTAACCAACACATTTTGCCTTATTGAATTTGGATCTGTTATGAATAAGTTATGGCATTGTTACCCGAAACAACTATTTTTGACTAGTTTCAGGACTAACAACAAACCCTATTTTCCACGGAGTGTAACTCCAAAAATAAAAGGACCCACAAGATGGTTTTTTTACCAAAAATACTTGGATATGTTTCCTCAATTTCACAGAAATTTCATGGTCTGAATTATTCTAGAAAAAAATTGTATTGTGAAAATGGTGAGATGACCTTAAAGAAA
>ML808288.1:48442-89442 GCA_009831015.1 Picea engelmannii
CCAAAAACCAGTCCAAGACACAGGAAAAGAAGGGTCACTGGAAGACAAAGAAGGACAACGAAAAATGGTGCGATTTCCACAAAATACCCTGGCACAACACGGATGAATGTCGCTCCAAACAGTCATTGGTGGCCGAGATCAAAGACAAGGAGCCGAACCCTGATTCAAAATCCGATTATGAAAATACTGGTAAAAGACAGATCATCGACGCAGACCCCACTACTATTGTCATGACTGCAAGAATTCAACCAGAAGAACCAATAGATCTAGAAGAGGGGGAGCACCTTTTTCATTCACAGATGTGGGTGAAGGGGACCCCCCTGCATTTTATTGTTGATAGTGGAAGCCAGAAGAACCTCATCTCAGTAGAGGTCGTCAAATAGTTGGGATTGTCGACAACACCACACCCACAACCATACAACATCGGGTGGCTTCGCCAAGGACGAGATCTTCGTGTCAGCTAGTATTGTTGATTATCATACGACATCCAACCCTTCAAGGATGAGGTATTATGTGATTTTTCCCCATTGGATGTCTGTGATGTTTTCTTGGGTCAGCCATATATGTGGAAACGCCATGCTATCTATGAGTCTCGACCTCGTAGTGTCATTATTACTTTAGGGGGTCATCTCTATAGGATACCGGAGGTAGTTCCAACTACTGCTCCACCTAAACAGTGCCGCAAGGTAGTATCTCATACTACAAAATTCATCTTCTCCACAATCTGTTCAAAAGGGGAACAAAAGGATACTGCGACCACCACAGCTTCGGCCCAAGCACCTTCTATCCAACAGAAGAAGGTCGACAAGGTTGAAACAAATCACAAAGATTCCTTCTTTACACAGTCATCTCATGTAGCCAGATTGGTTAAAAAGGTCCAACCCTTCCATCCACAGGTTCGTGATGATCTTCAACAAACCAAGCAGCGCGATGTCTCCAACAAGACAAGCAGCTCACCAAGATGCAGATTCAACAAACGCTTTTCCTTCTCCCCCGGGAACTCAACGAAATGGAGACCATTTCTTCCTAAGGAGGGAGGATTGATCCAGGTGGATATTGGTGGCCACCCACCTTTTTCAACTGGCTCAAAATAGCTTTATGGCAATTTTGGCAATTTACTATTTTTAGCAGGTTTTAACTTTCAGGGCCATTTTGAGGGCCTAAATGAAGGTTTTTCAAGATCTAGGTTCTCAATGATATCGAAAGGAATGATTGAGCCCATAAAATGAATCTCCTCGACGATACCTTTCCAACGAGCTATCAAACGCCTAAAATGGAGATTGTATGCAAAAGTTACGACCCCGGGAAGTTGATGCACCAACTTTACCCAAACGGGGCCCACATGACTTTTGGCGCTTCATCTCCTAGGGTTAGGTTTTTGGATGTCTAGGACTTTTGGCATTCCCGATTATTGTAAAAAGGCCTCCAGAGCCTCATTGTAACCATCTTCTTGYGAATGTGAGTAGCCATGACATCACTTCTCAGAGATAAGCTGCCACCATTCTAGCGAGTCTTTCACTCTGTATTTTTACAGTCTCTGTACATTGATTTCATTAATAGAAATCCTGTATTACTGTATCTCTATGTTTATGGTTGCATCTCTGATATATTTCTGTTATATTACTGGATATACGTGATATCTCTGTGCATTTCTTTATTATATCTCCGCTCTCATTTCGTGCCGAAAATAATCTGGATTATATTTTGTAAAGTATAAATTAGTAACTAGGTGACATAAGTAGCTGGGCCGATAAGCTAAGTGCTAAGTGAAAGTATGGTTTGTATATGCTCTGTGCATATTGTGATAAACTTGTAGATCTAAGTGCAAGTGTTTGTAACAAACTGTGAAAGGCTTTGTGCTAGACCTAGCTCAGGGAAGGAGGATCTGGCGAGGTGTGCATAGATCTGTTGTCCTATGCGGAGTATGGTTTTTGTGGCTTTGTGCATGTAGATGAATGATTGAAGATAATAAAGAAGAAGAGTTGGTGGACATAGCCCCAGGGTGGGGGTGAACCATGTAAATACTGTGTTATTATACTCTGTGCAATGTTCTAATGTGTTTATGTCTTTACTTGCTAAGTTATTTGATATAGATAGATAGATCTGTTTGTTCTTTGTGCTTATGATGACCTTGGATGCTAGATCTGACCTATGTGAACTTGCTTAGTGCTCGAAACTGCTAGATCTAATCTATTTCTTTATGTTAAGTTCTTAGATACATTATATCTAGGTGAATGTTCTGATGCTCTATTTTATCTACGAAGTAGATATTGGTTAAATAATGATGAACTAATGGTGCTAAGTGCTCTATTAATTATTAGAACCACATATCTATGTCCCAACTAAGGTTATAGACACCTGATTCCTGCAACCACCCCTTCCTCTACGTTAGGTGAGACTTCATCTGCTTTGCAAGTGTTGCTGAAAGGGTCGGTAGTTAGGGTTTTTTTGGTGCACTGTTGTAGCATTGAACCCTAGGTCTGACCCTGTGCCAACAAATGGTTTCGTTGCTGGGACATGAAACTATGATTGCTGGGAACTGAGGAAGAATAAGCTTTGTGCAAAGATCTGACCTAAAATTGTGAAGTCTCTGTGCGTAGATATGTTTCTCTAGTGTGCAGTACTCTACATAGTTTTACAAGCTCTGTGCTAAGGAAAAAAAGTCCAATCTAAAGAAAAGAGGTAAGATCTGAAAGCTTTGTGCTCTGAGAAAGGTAAAAGTGAGACTTTTTATTAAAAGAGGTAAGATCTGAAAGCTCCGTGCTCTGATAAAGGTAAGAATATTGAAAAGTTCTATATCTAAAATCTTTGTGCTCTATAGAAGTAAGATAAGTGGAAATTTTTGTTTCAACAGTATGGATCTAGGTATGTTTGATAGAGTCTATCCTAGCTTGAAAACTATGGTATTAATAGAGGAAAGAAGATTTGATATGAGTAGATCTAATAAGAATAGTGAAAAATATGTTATACCTATGCATAGAAATAATGTTTGGACTAATAAGTGTATGCAAGATCCTAGAAAGAAATGTTTGCAAGTTAGCTACCATGATCCTAGCGCGCAGTTTTCTTTATGTTAAGTTCTTATATACACCAGAGACCCAGATGTCGAAGTTGAAAGAACACTAGAAGACCCACAAAATATTGAAGTACCTATTCCAGATAAAGAAGAAGGATCACCCTCGAATCTTAGGAAAGAATCTCAACAACGAGATGTAACTATGCCAAAAGAAGATAAGAATCAAAATGGAAAAAGGCATACTAAGACAAAGATCACTGGGAAGAAGGCTAGAAAGCTAAGTAAGAAGAGAGCTAAGATCAACAAGTTGCAAAAGGTTCTAGAGGGAACCTTGCAGAAGGAAAATTTGCAAAATTGGAGCTTCGTCGGGATACCAGAACAGTGACACATGGCACTTTGCCATGGCGAAGCAATATAGCCATTGGGGACATTATAACTGTTATACCAATGCTCCAAATGGGTAGAAAGACATTTATGGATAGACAACTCACGATCCGACCATTGGGACCATGCCATAATGGACATAACAGAGTTAATGAAGGCTTCATACCCATTGCTGAGTTACCTATTTATCTCATCACGCCATGCACCGAGAAAACTTTTGCTAACCGAGAGTTTGAGCCAATGATCAGCAAACTAAGTTGATTTTATACAATGATCATCACACTCTTGCTGTCTATTCTATTGCAGTGTCTAAGTTACTCTCTGAACCTGAGATTTTTAACCCCAAGTGTGTATGTTGGACGAGTTGAGCACTGCAGAGAAAGTTGTTGAAGAATTTCTAATCAACCTCATGATTGAAAGAGTCATGTCGATGTTTATAGGTGTACAAGCATCATCTAAGAGAGGACTTCTAGCCTCTTCATCAACTGCTCGCGGCGCCGAACCATCCCGACCATTAGATGAAAATTGAAACAAGCACAAGGATGATCTAGTGAATTCCAAATTGATCTCGACCATATTACCTGCCTACATACCACCTTTGAGTGGTGCAGTAAATCGAGACAACATGCCCAGAGATTTCAAATACACCTTGGTTATGGCGTACCTCCTGGAGGGGATACACATAGTTTGAGCAGACCAAGATAAGATTACAGCGTTGAAGTTTAGTGACTTCAAACTCAGATATCCTAAAAATTATAACATGCTTTCCCCACATAAGTACCTGACCAGAACTAAGGGGAAGAATTTGCAGATAATCCCCCAGTTGTGGACTATGAACCTCGCATAGTCCACCCTACTGAATGTCATGAAGAATCCCCACTTTGGTAGACACCAGGAAGTCAATGCATGTGTCAAGCTGCTACTTTCTTGTTACCATGGTGGCTATTTGTGGCCAAACCACTGTATAACAATTGATCCAATGCTAATCAATCAGATCACAAGGTTGAGTATGCAAGGACCTAATCCATAAGATTTTTACCTCAGAAAAGCCATGGATCATGCTCTCGCATAGAAGATCAAGGACACTTATGGTGATGTCGAGAAGGGAACACGAGGCTACAAGGTAGCTTCTATATAGAGTGGCATAGTTTGCCTCGCCTGTCAGTTGATTGCAGGGAAGTTAGTAAGAAATAACTGACCTACCCAAGTCAACAGTTTTGTAGTCGACCTCGCAGGGAAGTGCACAGAAGGCCTTCAGATGAACTGGGTGAAGTACTTGGTGAACCAGTTGGAAATCCACTACAGAGAAGCATAGGATAAAGGATATGAATTTCATTTCAGATGGCTCTTGATTCTTATATCTTTTATTTCCTGGGAGATGTCGAAAGGTGCGACCTTCTCGAACATAGAGCCATTTGAACCGCTAGCCACGAAGTTCAGTACATTGTGGTATTCAAGCGATATGAATAAACAGTGGCAGTCAAATGTTTTTTTTCATACCTACTACAATCAACTGAAGATAGCCATACAGTCCAAGCCTTTCATGACTCCAAAAACTCTACACCGGTTTAGGCCTTTGATGAAGTTCAACGTAGATCGACATTTTATTTACATCACAGCACGCGCCGATGAACACAAGAAACAACTTCAATCCTACTATAAGCTGACATAGGAGGACTTGGAGGAGATCACTAAGGACTGATCAGTGAACCTTCTTATTCCAGCAGACCCTGCGGAGATATCTGACATCGACAACCCAAAAATAGTATAGGATACACCTAGACCTAGCAGGACAAAGAAGACCGAAGAGGTCTAAGGATTAGACAGTTCATCTGTGAATATTTCTTCCATATCACTAGAGAAAGGAGGTGATGGTGAATATTTAGATGACAAAGAAGTCAAACAGAAGAAAGGAGACGAGGTTGATCCCCTGAAGAAGAGGAAAGGTTCACCTCTGAAACCTTCCTCCTGGAAGAAATTGAAGGCCACCATGACCAAGATGTAGACTGTCCTCACCTTCGATGACTTTGACTTCCTCATCGGATCCTTGCAAGATGCTTCGCAGTAAATAGAAGAGAAAAAAGAAGAAAATAAAGAGGATATGTATGATCAAATTGAGACAAAACTCCAAGGGGTACAACATGACCTACATTCCAGCTACACAGTCTCCAATGCGTCAGGAGAACCAGAATTGGGAGATGATCTAACCCAACTCCACCGCATAGTCGATACAGTTGAAGCTTGCCTTCGACGAGCACAGGACGAAATAGAGAAATCCACCCAGACTTTGACACAAGTACAGGGAGTACTCATAGAGAAACGTAGTTTTTCAAAACAGGAAAAGCTTTTTGTCCAAGTGAAGTTTGATGAATAAAAAACACAGCTATGGAAAGAAAAGGAATAGTTTCTCGTGGAGAAAATTGAAGTAAAAGAAGCAATCAACAGAGCACTTCTCTCTATGACAGTATTAGAAATCAAGGTAGAAGATCGAGTTACACAGCAAGTGAACCAACTCACAGAAGCCATCTAGTAGCTACAACAATGCATAGCAGATTTGGAGCTATGCACTGTACCTGATACCCCACAAGATGTAAGATACCAAAGTGAAGCAACCGCCCAGAGCGCAGTTGAAAAGCTAAAAGCTCTTACCCTGGAATGTAACCAACTCACTGATCATAGTGGTTGTTGTTCCAGAGTCTGTACTTAAGGCTTTGAAGTACAATGTCTAGGAATCTGAGTGTGGGTAAAATGTGAAGAGGGGAGAAACATCAACCTTCGGTAAAGGAAACTAGGGAAGATTTCTACGTTGGCATTGTCTAGCTTCCAAATGTTCCTGGATAGTTATATCTTGTTCAATGGCTACCCATGAATGTTCAAGTTCGACCCGGTTAGTAGCTATTTTAAGAATAGTGTCGAAAAGGTTTAAGGCAATGTGTGTTTGGTTCGATAATCCGGGTTCGATATTGGGCTGTGTTGGCACAGGGACAGTCATGGAGGAACAGTAAAAGTAGGAAAAACTTTAGAGAGAGATTAAATGCTGTCTCAATTTGGTCGTATAAAAGAGAATTTACGGTTTCAGGAATAAAATAGGGATGCAAATCAAAGGCTCTTTCTCGTAACTGTATTATATTTTAATAAAAGTTATGAAGTGGGAGAAAAACATTTAGTTGTCTATAGTGTAAGGTTCAAATCAAGGGAGAATCTCACGTATAAATAGAAGAGGAAAACTGTAAGGAAATAACCAATGTAGCAGAGAATATGTGTAGAGTTCTGAAAGTGTAGACTGGTCTTACACCCACTGATAGCTAGTACAGAGGAAAAACAATAAACAATTATAGAAAACCAAAATCCATTCGCTATAGTAGTGGTCGTACTAAATTATAACGAAGCACATCAGCTAGGAATATGAAATGAAACGAAATATGAGATACAAGGAAACAAACTTATAACACAATCATGACGGAATTGAGAATCTTCAGATTTGCTTTGTATTAACTCTCAAATGTAAAAAACTTTGTTACAATCGAGACAAAAAGGTCCATCCCCATTTATTTCTTTCTGTGATATATTTATACAATTTTACAAATAAGATAGAATCTCAATAGTCGCAAAATTTATCTTATGACAGGGAGGAGAGCAATCTCTCTATTTCTCCTTTTCTATCTTCACTTGGTGCCAGACATTTGTCGTCACGTGGGCTCGGTACAGGCGACACATCTTTCAACCAACTGAGATATTAGCCACAACGGTTCTTCTTGACAACTGGCTTCAAAAAAGTAACATTCTCGGGCTAACTGTTGCAGCCTATCATACATCTATCCATCTATGATGTCGTTGGCACATAATTGTGCGCTGGGTTTAATCATGCATTTATCTACTTGGACTATGTCCACCATAGTCATCTGAGAAATATCGACCGAATCTTTTTCTTATTTTTCCTTCAAATCAAGCGAGATTTTTTCTACATTCATTTGCATCAACGTCTCGGCATTACCTCCGCTGTCAATGCCCAACAGATCACCGTCTATAGAATTAAAAGCCTCCTCTAAGGAATTGGTTATATTTTGGGCTTGCTGTTTGCCTTCATCGATGTTATGCTCCCATTCCTTTAATAGAATGTTTCCTCTGGTTTTCTCGGTAATGGTGAACCTGGGAGTACCTGTCGAAGCCCTGTTGTTCGTGGCTATCACAGCCTCCTAGAAGGTGACCCGAGCTGCTCTGGCATCCCTTTCTCTGGTAGATAAGTTCTCGGAAACCTGATTGACCAACAAATAGTTGTCCCAGATCACTTCTACCTTGGCAAGCAAATTTCGCTGTGCAGCAGAGACTCTGCTCTGAATCTCGATCACCTGGGATTTGAACATCCCGATGTTTATCATTCTGTTCTCGACGATCTCCACCCTAGCCTGTAGTTGTTCGATCAAATCCCTCTGCTGGCTCGCTTGCATCCGACCATCTTGGACCACCAGTTTTTCTTTCTCGAGCTTACTTTTGAGCATCTCTATCTCATTTTTATTGGCCAACCTGGCCTGCTCTATTCCTATGCTTGCTTGGTCTTTAGCAGTCTCTGTTGTTGTGGCCAGTCTAGCTTCAAGAGTCCTAATGAGGCCATTTTTCCTTTTGAGTTGGTTTTTTAAGAGTCTGATTGAAAATTGATTCGTCGAGGCATACGCTCCTAGTGTCCCTGCTATTTCAGTGGTGAATTGCTCATTCTTTTTGTCCTTTCCATCAGTTATGACTTTATACTTCTTGTCAGTTGACACTCCTTCCTGGTAGAATTCCCTTTTTACTACTGCCTTTCTCTTCTTATCGAAGAAAAACTCATTCGGAGGGAGCTCTTCCACCCTTATGGGCCTCAATTCTTCATTGAATATCCATCCTGCATCGATATTTCCCTGCGTCGACTGTAAAGGGGTAACTGATGTGATAGGTTCCTCGATCTGCTTCGTAGATTTTCCTGGAGTAGCGACTAGACTCTGCTTCTTTGGCAGGTCGAGAGTCTTTATCTCTACATCCGGACTCTGTTTCTTCGGCGGGTCTGGATTCTTTTTCTCTGCTCCCAGACTCTTCATTTTTTCCCCCTTGTCCTGGTGTTTTCCTTGGTCGGGAGTCACATCCTTAGAACCTTCGGCATCCTTCTGTTTTGTCTCTGAAATACCTGGACCCTCACCTCGCAAAACTGCGAGGAGACAACTACGTCAATGTTCCTGGAACTTCAGAACATCAGCTCTTTCCTTGGGTGCCAATGATTGTATCTAGGCTAGAATCTCCTCATAGGACCTTGCTCCTCAGAAAATGTCATCCGAGGGTGAATTCTCATGCTCAAACCTTTTGAGCCCGCAATTGGCCAAATGATTGCTCACAACCCTCTGTGGATCGTGCTTCTTGTATTTGATGGAGACCAAGTTTAGGTCTTCTAGGGCTGCCGCCTTGGCTTTGGCATGCCCGAAATCTAATAAATAATAAGAATTCAAATGAACAGGAAAATATGGCCATACCTTCTTCGAATACCCTTTAAGTTCCTTTCTTACACCGCCAATTACCATTTGTCGGGAAACCTTGCGATAAGCCAACTTGTCGGGAATGAACAATGGCAATGCATGTGGAGGGACCGAAGCCTGAAAACTCAAAGGTATTAAAATTCTGATTCCACTTACCAGTCCGCTATGCTGCTCAGATTCATTACTATGCTGTCAGAGATTCGGGGTGGCGAGTGACCAAAAATGGCGACATGTAGGGGCACCATCACCCAGTTAAAAATTTCATACGCAAAATTTTCCTCTTTGTTTTCCCATAATTTTTTATGATATACATGTATGGGTTCGTCTTCGTCCGGAGTCCAACTCCAGCTCATTAATGGAAATGGTGTCATAGAGCAAATTGCGTCCATAATGTATGCGGACATGAAGAATGATGACGCCTTCCCATTCTCCTTCTTCTCCTGATACTCTGTGACCCAACTGGTCAAGCTATCCGAAAGCATCTTTTCCCAGTCAAAGGAACTGCCTTCGGCGACCCAAAACATTAGAGGCACCCACACAATGAAAAAATGTGAGGTATCCTCTTTCTCGAATAACCTGCATGTCATCATGGCTACGTATTTGTGTTGCGGTTCTAAAGAAGCGATTGAATATATGTCGTGGCTATCATCTCTAAACTTTGTGGTGTTCGAAACCCAATCCTTTATCAAACTGGACATGGTTTTATCATACTTTTCGCATTCCTTCTCATTGAACTCGTCCAAGAACTCAGTGCCATAGGTGTATTCGGACGTCGTGGGTAGCATATACATGGTTTGTAGATGCTCCGGCCTGAAAGTTTCGATGGTGACTCTCTGGTCGTTCATGATAGTCATGGTCGGTATGTCCACATGACCCAATGCCCATCGAACCATATCATAATATGGAAGCAACCGTGGCATGGATGCTACTCTGTGCATTCCGGATTGGACGACTATTTTGTATTTGGTGGTCATGTCATCTTTTTCATTGTCCTTGGAGGCATCAGAATAGTCCACCAACTCTGCCTGTAGAACATCCGAAATGAATGACCAATTCAGGACCGAATCGATACTTCGAGGTGAAGTATTAGAGACATTGTCGAAGCCTTGTCCCAAAACCTCAACATTCTCCTTTGATTCTTTTCGCGGTGCCATGGCTAGAGATTGCGTTTTGGCTCTTCTGCGATAGAAATGCATATACATACAGAAGTTAGCTACTCAAAGATAATGTGCTCTGCGTAATATGAAATGCATTTGTTATAATGAACCATATCTCTTATATATATTTGAAAATTCGGTACTTTTCAGAACAAGTCTGTCAAATCATATTTAGAAATAAATTTCTCCGTAAAAATCCGATATTATATTTATTGATTTACCCTATTTTCTCATTAATGCCATAAATTTTGGCGGTTTAAAACGCTGGTGGCATATGAAAGGCTAAGGCTACCTCGTAAATTGTGCAAACATCCGAGTGTGGGATATGTATTGATTTAGCTTAATTTATCCGGTTTACCAACGTTAATCAATTTTTTGGTACTTGTTATATCGAGGATTTTACTTTAACATTTTAAGTCTCTAACACCCGAGACTGTGAAGATCGATTTTGGTTAATAAAAGGTAATCATTCTTTGGGGCTTGATCAATTTTATAATTATTATATTCACCATATCGCAACTTGGAGCTTCGAAGATAAGTTTCTGGGAGATTTACATGCCGAGCTACGAAACCGCGAGATCGCGATAACATGACTTAATTAAAGGGAAGATAACCTTGGATTAAGTGATTAATTAATCACATCATAACTGCATCATGATTTCTCTATTTGGGGTTTAGATAGTGTAACTTTCGAAAAGGACAATGCCGAGTGGAGAAACGCCGAGAGAATCTTTTACCATGGTTAGATTTTGCCTTTAACCTTGACATGGGTTAGTCAAATAAGGATCTCGTGTTCTCGGCTATTGGGGCCAAGACAATAAATTTTTGGGTTTGGAGAATGTCGAGGCGCGAAACCTCGACAACATTTAATCATGGTTTAGCTAAAAATTTACCCTCGTTACTGTCTTGAGTGAAAAAATAAAACGATTTCGCTGTTTCGTGACTCGGGACGTGTGAATTACATGAGTTATAGTATCCGACTTACGAGATCCCAAAGTAGAACAAAAAGAAGAAACATTTTTACGAGAGGTAGGACTTGTTTCGAGAGAATAATAATCATCGATGCTCGCATGATAAAGTTTCAAAGATCTCGATATCTCAGAGGAAAAAATGAAAACCATCTTTAGATTTCAAGCATTAAGAATGAAAATTGTGACGGGCTAGAAAAACAAGGGTGGCTCCAACAGTGGCCATACCTATTGTTATCGGACAAATCAGTAGGTCCAGACACTAACTAATATCCCTAGATCCACCTAGATCTAGAACAAAACACACCAGAACATGACACTTTCCTTAAGTTTTAGATATTGAATTTACTAACTAAAGAGGGATAGGTGACATACCGTTTAAATGCCACTTCCTCTCACCATCGCCATCGTAGCTCCGTTCCAATGCTCATACAATGATGAACCTACAAAAGAATGTAACCAAAGTGATAGCAATAGCATAAAGTCAATATAAACCTATGTATGTGATCAAGGAATCATACAATAAAACACAACAAGCTTTATAGTAAAGAATCATATTACTATATCATATTAAATGTGAAAGAGAGATTACAACCATTGCCTTGATGTCGTAAGGTCCCTTCCAACTGTACTTCGTTCCCCACACACTTCCACTCCAAGAATTCTGAGATCATAGATCTGATAGCTACTCACAATCTATCTTGACAAAGCAAATCTCAAATCCACTCTAACAAAGCTAACAATCCCAAGCCAAATCCAAAAAGCTCTGAAAGCTTCAAAGCTCAAAAAATAACCTTTTCCATGAGAGATCCTCTCCTTTTATAAGTTGAAGGGGATAAGGTGAGGAGGTTAGGATTATCCCACTGAATCATGAAAGCAAGTAATATCCAAACCATTCATATGCCACCTCACCATGGAAGTTTCTCCTTCTAGAAGATTTGAGAAAACGCTCGTGTTTCCCATGTGTAGGCATTCTCGCACCCTACCTATAGAGCAACCTGCAAACCTCTTGCAACCCAGATATGGTGCAACCTGTGAGAATCAGGAATTCTCACACCCTGCCTATATAGAAACCTATGAACTTCCTTTTTTATAGGGTTTTTACAAAGGAAAATGAAACTTCTTTTCTCAAGAAAAGTTCTTCTCTCTTCTTTCTTTAGGAAATCAGGCCACTGACCCCTCTAAAGGCAATAGATAGGTTTACATAATTAACAGTTATAGGGATGGTGAAAATAATGTGTAACAAAGATCCCCCCAAAGTATGAAGTTAGAACAAAGTGATAGATGAAATACTTTGTCAAGTGTGTGTAGGGAACAAGGAATAGTCGGTCGGAAACCTGCCAACAAACAAGGAAATACAATACAATAATATATCATCACTGAGGTAGGCATTCCCATACTCAGAATACAAATGACTCAAAGCATAAATGTCGACATGCAAAGATCCATGTCAAGTAAGACAAGTCATGGCCACCAAACATACACTGTGGATTCATGCCAATATGACTCAAATCTGAACATAGCCACCAAAAATACACCGTGGATCTATGTGTTAAAGACTCTAATTTGAACATAGACACCAAACATACAATGTGGATCTATGCAAAAGTACACTGAATATACTCCAACACAACTTGGATCTGTCCAAGAAGATCCAGGGTCTTCATCTCCACCACTCTATAGTACGAATCTAACCATGTGAATACATGCGTTGAAGTCGAACATGGTAGAAACCACTTGATTACCGGTCAATGATGAGAATCGTTAACAAGTACGAGGGAAATTACCATTAATGTCAATGACTCCCAAGGTACTCTGGTACAATCCAACGGATGTGAATCAATGAGATAAGGTCGAACACTCAACGAAATCTCCCGATCAGGGGTCAATAATGAAAACCCACTGTCGAAAGCGAGGAAACCTGCCATTGAGGCATGCAAGTTCCAAGGTACCAATTAGCTTCTAAGTCTAATTCCTGGATAATGAGTTGAAGTTGACATGAAAAGAATCATCACAGGAGGGCCTTAATGTATCCCCCATCAATGACATGAAACAAGTAACAAGATTTGATGTAGATCAGAGTAACAAGTGATTCAGGACTGACTCAAGGATGGTCGACGCAATAGAAGGCTTAAAGACTGCAGAAATGGCCGACGCAACATAAGAATTTTCGGGTTGAACTTGATTTTGAACATATTGACGACACGACAATTGTCTTGGAAACATTGACTTAGCAAAATGGATCACAGACCAATTTGTAATCTTATAAAGGAGTATGATCAAGAGACAACTGGATTTTTAAACCTAGACACAAAGCGAGTGAAAGGGTGTCATGTTCAAAAGCGACTCTTCCACAGAATATAGGTTTAGATACATTTCTTTCCAAATTTTTCCCTTGGAGTATGTTTAAAAAGCCCTAGGAAGGAGTGGCTCAGTCCCATTACGGGTCTTTCGATGTTTATTTTATGAGTCCAAAGAAAGAAAACTCAGGGGTTTTTCTTGTTTATAGAGTGACACAATGTCGCACCTGCAGGCACGTCTTCTCACAGGATCTTCTCTTTCCTCGGCCCGAAGAACACTAACCGGTCCTTATATTTCCCTATCGGGAAATCTGCACCCACAGATCTCTTTGCGTGACTCCCCCTCTCTTTACTTATCAGGGAATTAGACTTCACAACCTTGCGAGGTCAGTGATCGAGCGTAGGACTCTCGAATCTTCGAGACCCGATATGAGTCAACGCTGACCCTTCCGTTCCTTTGTCGGGACTTTCTCTATTGGGATCTCGGCACTCATGGTGTCAAGAAACTCGATTCTCTGACTCCCGAGTCCCGATAAGTCGAAACTCCGATGAGCTTGCGGCTTTGACTTTGCAACGGTCTCGTCACCTCGTTGGGATTTCGGACTTCGCAGGATCGTGAATCCTGATGTCCAATGTTTTGGGACTTTACTTTTCCTAAACACTGATACAGTGTGCTACCTATCTACCACCAACTCCTGTGGCCCCACACTATACTTGTAGCCATCGGGATATCATGTATCACGATTTCACGACTCCCCTTACCAAATCTTTGATTCCTTTCTTACGAAATCCCGATAGGAGATTTCGCGAATAATCTTATGCCCCTGGCTGGCTTGGATCAACGGCTCTGCCCCTTCTGATCTTTAAATACTATGGGAATATCTGTAGTATCCCCCTGCACTCCTGCGAGATCCAATGGCTCACAGTGATTCACTGATTTTCCCTGGAAGATATCGACCGTCTGTTCTTCCTTATGCAATCCACGAAATGACTAAGTGTTCTTCCACAAAACTTATCCACCTACGTGCAAACTTGTGACGCTTCTTTCCAACCTTCAAGGCACAACTTTTATATGCTGTCCTTCAAAACATTCGAAGGTCCTATCCCTCCTAAGATTTTCCCCACGACCTCAAGTCCTTCAAGAAATCTCTTGCACACACTCCTTGCAGAAAACCTTCAACAACATTGAAGTGTTGAAGTCACTTGGCTCTGCGCACACCTGCAACAGTAGTCTGTCAAATGCTTCACTCAGGTTCACAACCCTGAGACTTTTACTTGGCCTGCACACTCCTTGCACGACTCATATTCCCAACTGCACTTCTAGATGAATGAGAACAAAAACTATCTCTATCTGAACCCTCTGTCAATGCACTCCTTGCGGACACTTCAACTGCACTCCTTGCAGGAATTCTCTGGCTCAAATAGAGAAACAATTGAAACTCATTCCATCTCCCTCTCAGACTTCAATTCATATTTGAAATCACATACACAGCATATAAAATAAAATGTATAACAGGAAGCAAACATTCATGAGCCTATCATTCAACACCAATACACAGAGAACAACACAAACCATGAATTTGAATCAAAGCTTTCTATTAATTCAAATTTCTGTACATGGGTGTTTTTACACAACTCTCTGCTTCTTCTTGCTCCAAATGCTTCTGAATAATGTTACAATGCACAATGAGGGTGTCTATATCCCATTTCCCTCTTGTGCTCTACAACTGTCTAGTCTAGAATTAAATTCTATCTACTTTACATTAACTATTTTAAATGTCGTCTACCTACTAAGGACGAGACCTATCCTCTCAAGGTCCATTTACAATATACAAGTGCACCTCATATTAATGGTTGATTTAAGATTTGTACAACAATTCCAAAGTTTTTTCAAAATTTGTGCTGGCTTGTCCAGCTGTCCTCCGCTTTCGCGCTGGCTCGCTTGATGTGTTGGTGATGCTCCTACATCATACTCCCTCACTTGAAAACTTTCATTGGATCCTTTCCATGAGCTCCTGCATGGTCTTTCCATGCTTCCGTATCTCAGCTTCAGTCTCCTAGCTGGCATCTTCAACTGGATGGTTCTTCCACTTGATCAGATACTCAAAATATTATTTTCACCTGGTCCTCTTACTCACTCTCTTGTCCAGTATGAATTCCATCTGTGGCTTCTCTGCAACTGGCATTTGCTTTGTCCACTGGATTGCTGGCTGCTCATCTCCAGTCTCTGCTTATCCAACTTTGTATGGGTACAAATCTAAGACATTGAATATTGGAGAAATTTCGAGCCCATCGGGTAGTTCAATCTCATAAGCATTGTCCCAGACCTTGCATGGCCTGATTTTCTTCATCTTCATTTTATTGTATGCTCCTCTTGGGAACCTTTCTTTCCTCAAATGTGCCAGAACCAGATCACCAACCTCGAACTGAAGTTGTCTCTAATGTTGATCTGCTCTGCGCTTGTATTCCTGACTTGAATTCTGCAACCGCTCCTTCACCTGGATGTGAAGTTTCTTCATCACCTCAATGAATTCCTCTGCACTAGCAATCCTAGTAGAAGTTTGTCCTGAATCTCTCAGTTCATAAATTCCCCTCGGCTGCATGCCATAAACAACCTGAAATGGACTCTAGCCTGTGCTCCGATTCACTGAGTCATTGTACGCAAATTCTTCCTGTGGTAATATATTGTCCCAATTACTGTGGTGCTTTGTCGCCAAGATTCTCAGCAAGTCTCCCAGACTGTTGTTGACCACTTCCATCTATCCATCCATATGAGGATGATAAGATGAACTAAACATCAAATTAGTCCCCAGCTTCTTCCATAAGGTCCTCCAAAAATGCCCTATGAATTTCGTGTCTCTGTCCGAAACTATACTTTTTCGCAACCCATGAAGTCGAATGACCTCTTTGAAGAACATATTTGCAATGTGAGTTGCATCACTGGTCTTCTGACATGGGATGAAGTGTGCCATCTTGGAAAACCTATCCACTACCACAAATATTGAATCAACAGCTCTTTGTGTCCTTGGCAACCCCAATACAAAATCCATGCTTATCGCATCCCACAACCTTTTTGGTATGGGCAACGGTTGATAAAAACCTGCATTCTGCTTTCTTCCCTTCGAATGCTGGCAGATTTTGCATCTGTCTACAAATATTTTGACATCCCTTCACATTCCTGGCCAAAAATATGACTCATTCAATTTCACGAATCTTTTTTCATGACCGAAATGTCTTGCCAATCCACCACTGTGTTTCTCCTTCAACAGATTCTCCCTCATGGAGCATTTCAAAATACACAGTTGATTGCCTCTGAACAACAATCCTTCCTGGATCATGTATTCTATCCACGGGCTTCTGTCTCTGAGAACTAGATTCTCAGCTGCTTCATACGCTTCCTCAAAATCTGAATCATCTGCGTACATATTCCTAAGATCATCAAAACCTAAAGTGCGGACTCTGAACTCCTGCAATAGCAAACACTTCCTGCTCAAAGCATCAACAACTTTGTTAGTAGTACCAGAAATATGTTTAATAAAAAATGTGAAATTCTGCATATACTCAACCCATTTTACATGTTTCTGATTCAACTTCTACTGTTGAGTCACAAACTGTAGTGCATGATTGTCACTGTACAATACAAATTATTTGGGTATCAAGTAATGTCTTCATTTATTTAATGCCTGTATGATAGCATAAAACTCCTTATCATACGTCGATTATTTCAATTTCACTTCATTCATCTTCTTTCTGAAATATGCTATCGTCCTGTCTTCTTGACTCAAGACTTCCCCAATTGCAAATCCGCTTGCATCGCATTTCACCTGAAATGTTTTCTGGAAATCCGACAACACCAAAACCAGTTGTTCCGTGATCTTCCTTTTCAACAGATTGAAACTCTTTTCAGCTTCTTCTGTCCAGTGAAAAGACTTATGCCGCTTCTTCACCGTATCCATCATCACTGCACTAATTCCACTGAAATTCCTGATGAATTTACGGTAGAAACTAGCCAAACCATGAAAACTTCTCACCTCGAATACATTCCTCGGTGATGGCCAATTCTTGATCACTTCCACCTTATCCGGATCCATCCTCAACTCATTTTCCGAAATAACAAATCCCAAATAAATGAGTTTTGTCTTCATGAATGAGGACTTATTCATATTAATCAACAACTTCTCCTATTTTAGTTTTTGCATCACTGTAGCCAAATGCTTCAAGTGCTCTGCCACTGATTTACTATAAACCAGTATGTCATCCAAGTATACGGTGAAAAATTTCTCGATGAACTCCCTCAGGACTTCGTTCATCAACCTCATAAAGGTACTTGGCGCATTTGTTAAGCCAAACAACATAACAAGACATTCATACAAACCCCCGGTTTTTTTGAATGTTGTCTTCCATTCATCGCCTTTTCTCATGCAAATCTGGTGATATCCGCTTTTCAAATCAATATTTGAAAAGTACCTTGCTCCGCTCAAGCAATCCATCAGATCATCCATTCTTGGTAATGGAAACTTATACCTGATGGTTATCTTATTGATCGCCCTCGAGTCAATACACATCCTCCAGCCTCTGTCTTTCTTCGGACTGAGTACTGTTGGAACAACACACAGACTCAATCTTTCCTTGACTAACCCTTTGTCCAACAACTCCTGGACTTGCCTTTTAACCTCCTCATTCTCCTGCGGTGTCAATCTGTACGTGGCTTTATTTGGCAAACTGGCTCCTGGTATGAGATCAATATGATGAATCACACTCCTGAACGGTGGCAACGAATGAGGTAGTTCGTCCACTATAATGTCAGCGAACTCTTCCAGCAGTTCTTGAACTTCATCTGGTAAATCATCCACTCTTGTACTAGTCAGAAGAATCTGTGGCTTCCTGACCACAAAGAATTGTGGATCCTCCTTCTTCTTAACCTCGGTAAGAAGTTCCTTTCCACTCATGAGAAGTACTGTGTTGCTTACTTCCGGCTTCACCTCCTTATCCTTTATCGGAAGCAACATGTGTGTCCCATTTTTCTCTAGGGTGTATGTGTTCATTCTCCCATCATGAATCACATTTATGTCATATTTCCATGGTCTACCCAACAATAGATGACAAACATCCATGGGAATAACATCACATAATATCTTATCATTATATCCACCTATCTTGAATTCAACCAAGAATTGTTTAGTAATAGTTACCTGGTGTCCTTTCTGTAGCCACGAAACTTTGTATGGGCTTGGATGATCAATCGTCTCTAGCTCCAGCTTCTCTACCATCTCCGTAGATATGAGATTATCCATGCTACCACTGTCTACAATGACCTTGAATACCCTGTCCTTGGTCTTGCAAGCACTCCTAAAGAGTCTATTCCTTTGGACTGAACTTTCCACCTCCTTCTCGAGTGTCAAAAGGACTTTTCGCATCATGAGTGATCTTCCGCCTTCAGCTTCTTTGGCCTCAACATCCCACCTTTGTGATTTGTTGATGTGAGCTTATCCAATGTCCTTCTTTTTCTATGGACACTCATAAGACTTGTGCCCATTCTTTCCGCATGTGAAGCATGTGATTACTCCACCTCTTCCTCTTCCTCTGCCTCTAGTACGAGGAAAAGTGTTGTTGTCAGCATAATCTCCTCTCTGTTCATTATGATGCCCTCTCTATTCAACATATGCCCCTCGCTGTGAGGTTCCACCTCTCTCTTTACGAGTCTGAGGTTTCTTCCATTCCTCCTTGGGATTCTGGTATTTGTCCTGGGCAACTGCTTTGCCTCTGGGCTGACTTCTGCCTCAGCCCCTCTGACTCTATTTTTGGCTCAGCTTCTCTTCAGCTTTTAGAGCCATCTGATAAGCATATTCCACCATTCAGATGGTTACCATTATCATCTCATCCTGGATATCATATCTCTGACCATTCATGTATCTGGCAACTTTTTCATCATCGCTCTCCCGATGACCTTCCCTGATGTTCAGTTGATAGAATTCCTCAGTGTATTCTTTCACTGTCATCAGCTTCTATCTCAGGTTCTGCATTCTCCTGAATAGAGTAATTTGATAATCCCTGGGGATGAATTTTTCCTTCATCTTCGCGATCATCCTATCCCAACTCTTGATCTTCTACTTTCCCTTGCAGTGCTTGTCATCTTGTAGTTCATCCCACCACAATGTTGCATGTCCTTTTAAGCATGTAACAACATGCTTGACTTTCTTTTCCTCTTCGACATCTTCGTAGTCGAAGTAAGTATCCAGAGCTCTAATCCAATCTAGTAGCTCCTCTGCATCCAAGTTCCCCTCGTAAATTGGAATGTCCATCTTATCTCTTGCACCCATCCTGGAAATAGCTTTGATCAAACACTCATTTGATGCATCTCCGGTTGTAACTTCCTCCTCTCATTCAACCTCAATTTCACTATCGGAATCACTCAGATCCACTGCACTAGCTATGCGTCTTTGCGTTGTCTCCATGTCTTCGAGTCTCGCTCGGAGGTCTCTCATCTGTCTCTCTATGGCTGGATCAATTATCTGCCTACCTCTTCTTATCTGCACTTCCCTATCCTCTGGATCAGGTGACTACCTATCTCTCCTTGGCAGCATGGCGAATTCTCCTCTTCTCTGCTACAGAAAGAAAAGAACAATCTGTCTTAGCTCTGATACCACTTGACATTGTATATTAGAGTACTCATTACCTCTTATGCCTTCCTCGCCTGAAATATAAAGACAAGAATCTGAAGCTTTGATACCAAACTGACGCAGTGTCGCACCCGCTGGCATGCCTGCTCACAAGATCTTCTCTTTCCTCGGCCCGAAGAACACTAACTGGTCCTTCTATTTCCCTATCGAAAAATATTCACCCACAGATCTCTTTGCATGACTCCCCCTCTCTTTACTTATCGGGGAATCAGACTTCACAACCTTGCAAGGTTAGTGATCGAGCGTAGGACTCTCGAATCTCCGAGACTCGATATGAGTCAACACTGACCCTTTTGTTCCTTTGTCAGGACTTTCTCTATCGAGATCTCGGCACTCGCGGTGTCGAGCAACTTGGTTCTCCGAGTTCCAAGTCCCGATATGATGAAACTCCGATGAGCTCATGGCTTTGACTTTTCAATGGTCCCATCACCTCATCGGGATTTCGGACTTCGTGGGATCGCGAATCCTGATGTCCAATGTTTCAAGACTTTACTTTTCCCGAACCCCGATACAGTGTGCTACCTGTCCACCACCAACTCCTGTGGCCCCACACTGTACTTGTAGCTATCGGGATATTGCGTATCACAATTTTGCAACTCTCGTTACCAAATCTTTGATTCCTTTCTTAGAAAATCTCGATAGGCGATTTCACGAATAATCCAATGCCCCTGGCTGGCTTGGATCAACGGCTCTGCCCCTTCTGAGCTTTAAACACTATGGGAATATCTGCAGTATCCCCCTGCACCCCCGCGAGATCCAACAACTCATGGTGATTCGTGCTTTTTCTTGGAAGATATCGATCGTTCGTTCTTCCTTATGGAATCCACGAAAGGAAGAAGTGTTCTTCCACAAAACTTATCCACCTGCGTGCAAACTTGCGACGCTTCTTACCAACCTTCAAGGCACAACTTTTCTATGTTGTCCATCAACAAATTCGAAGGTCCTATCCCTCCTGAGCTTTTCCCCACGACCTCAAGTCCTTCAAGAAAACTCTTGCACGCACTCCTTACGACAAACCTTCAACAACGTCTAAGTGTTGAAGCCACTTGACTGTGCGTACACTTGCAACAATAGTCTGTCAAATGATTCATTCAAGTTCGCAACTCTGAGACTTTTACCCGGCCTGCACACTCCTTTCATGGCTCCTGTGCCCAACTGCACTTCTGGATGAATGAGAACAAAAACTATCTCTATCTGAACCCTCTGTCAACACACTCCTTGCGGACACTTCAACTGCACTCCTTGCAAGAATTCTCTGGCTCAAATAGAGAAACAATTGAAACTCATTTCATCTCCCTCTCAGACTTCAATTCATACATGAAATCAAATACACAACATATAAAATAAAATGTATAACAGGAAGCAAATGTTCATGAGCCTATCATTCAACACCAATACACAAAGAACAACACAAACCATGAATTTGAATCAAAGCTTTTTATTAATTCAAATGTCTATACATGGGTGTTTTTACACATCTCTCTACTTCTTCTTGCTCCAAATGCTTCTGAATAATGTTACAATGCACAATGAGGGTGTCTATATCTTGTTTCCCTCTTGCGCTCTGCAACTGTCTAGTCTAGAATTAAATTTTATCTACTTTACATTAACTATTTTAAATGTCGTCTACCTACTAAGGAAGAGAGCTATCTGCTCAAGGTCCATTTACAATATACAAGTGTGCCTCATCTTAATGGCTCATTTAAGATTTGCGCAACAATTCCAAAGTGTTTTCAAAATTTGTGCTAGCTTGTCTAGCTGTCCTTCGCTTCCGCGCTGGCTCGCTTGATGTGTTGGTGATGCTCCTGCATCATAGAGTCTGGAAAAACACTTAAAAGAGGACTCTCTCAGTTCCTTTTTCAAAAAATAGTCTGCTGAGACCGAAAAAGAGATAAATTATCACCCAACAGATGCTTTCTTCAAATACTTTAACGAGTGTGAAAATAACAAGATCACTCGGCAATCTTTTCATGTTTAGAGAGTCTGAAAAGATCTTAAAGGGAACTCCAGTGGGTTCCTTTTTCGTATAACCTTTACGAGTCCGAAAAAGTGATAAAAGTATACTCAGTTACATTCTCATTGATTTATGAGAACGAGAAACAATAAAGACTAAGATTGGTAACTTATTCTCATGTATTTACGAGCATGAGAAAGAACAAAGACTAAGCTCGGGATTGTTTTCATTTTTACGCAAGATTTAAAAACAAAACAAAATTATGCTTGGGATAGATTTTAATTTTTAAACAAGCTTAAAAAGTAAACAAAACTATGCTTGGACCTGGTTTCATTTTTACACAAGTTTGAACTAGAGGAAACTATGCTTGAGGTAGGTGATTTCATTTTTACACAAGCTTGAACCATAGAAAACTATGCTTGTGACTTCCCAATGCATAACACATGGATGGTTGGTAGTTAGCCCCCAGCTTAAGAAACTAGCGGCTCTACTTCAGCATGAAGTCCAGAGGCTGAAAGTATTTCCCCCCAAGCTTTGTTTCATACAACGTTAAGGGAGAATGAAATGAATCTTCAAATACTAGATGAAGGACTTGACTCAAATAGAGAGGGGGGAAACTATTTCATTTTTTAATGAGCTTGACACTGAAACAAGAACTATGCTTGTAACCTCTATTTCATTTTTTAATGAGGTTTCCACAGAGATGAAAAAACTATCCTCGTAAGTGGTTTCATTTTTTAATGAGCTTGAAATCAAAAAACCATGCTCAAGTCTGGTTTCATTTTTTAATGAGATTGAAATCAGAAAATCATGCTCAAAGATCTCTTCTTGATCATGGATTCCAAGAGGTCAATGCTCCAGAATAACACCATGTCAAGGGAAAAAACTTAGTCATGGCTTCTAAGAAGTCTTCACTGGAAGGAAAAAAACACACCCTAGAAAGACACCATGTCGAGGGTCGCGACAGGAGTAAAGAGATCAGTGTAAGTTTTAAACCTGCGAAGTAAAGAAATGCATATAGATTCTTAAGAAATACAAAAATTAATCAATGGCTCATACACAAAGTACACAAAGATTTTATGCCGGAAACCCTCTACCAGGAAAACCTTTCTTATTTTCATTATATCAAATTTCACCATTCTCCATACAATATATACAATGTTTTTAGGTATTCCGTAGATACCAAAACCCTAATCCCTTAATTCAGGATTAATTTACAAATCTGCTAAAAATAGCAAAAACCGCCCCAAAAAAAAAAATTGGGGCATTGCCCCAAACGCTACGCATAACCAGGGGGGGCATACCTACCCCCCCTGGGACCCCCCTAGGAAAGCGCCCAGTGCACATGGTATAGATCTAGGTGAAGGGATCATCAGACGCAGTTGTCGTATCTAACGCACCCACACACACACACATGCAAAGAATATAACACATACCCAACAATCAGGCTCTAACAATCCTATCGAAGATATCACCATGTCAACTACTGGAGCTGAGTCATCAGAAGTTGAATCCATGGGCAACAGTGCCACATAATTGACCTGTGGTGGGGGTGATACTGTCTGCATATAAGAACCATTTAGGGAGGCAATACAGGTGGGGTCAATGAATGAAAGTTGATCAAAGTCACAACTCGTCCATCGTGAGGGAAAGATATCACACGAAAAAGAGTAGACACAATAGATTTCATGACATAGACATAATATCGCCCAAGGAGTAAAGAAAAATCCAAGTGGTCTTGGACTACCATGACATCAATAAAGATAGTTTTCCCTCCCAAAGTTACAGGAAACTGAGGAAGGGTCCCTAAAGGTTGACTAGTTCTTCTGTTAAAAGCTAACAGATTTTGCGTAACCAGCACAAGTGGAGGACAACCCAAAGCTTGCCAAGAAAAAGAGGACAAAATACTAACAGACGAACCTTCATCTATTAGTGTCTGAGGAACGTCTCGACCAAAAACCTATACTGTAATCTAGAAAGGAATGTGAGAGGGAAGACGAGGTACATTCAGGACACCCCAATCAAAATGGATGGCCTCAATACTTGGAGGGGGTCCTACGAGAGAAGGAGGAATACCCACCACCATGGTAGAGTCTGTATCAATGAGAAAAACATGGGTAGTATCAGGTTTACTCTCTAGCGAGAGAGTAGGATCGACTGATGGAGAGATCAGATCGACCACTTAAGTTTCATTCTCCAAGGAGAGAATGGGGTTGACAGATGGAAATGAATCGACCACTTGGGTGACACTCTCTAACAGGAGAGTGGGATCGAACGAGGATGGGAACGTTTACCACTTTAGTTTCACTCTTTGAGGGGAGAGTGGGATTGACCGAGGATGGTATCGGATCAACCACTTTGTCAACTGGTTCAACTAAGGATGTGACCAAATTGACGACATGATCAACCGGATTGGTTGGTGAAGGGACCGAAGTGACCATTCCATCAACTATAGGGGGGTCAAGAGTAATCTTGTGATAAGCAGTTGGAAGTTGAGGTTGTGAAACAGTCATGTCTTCCAGGAATTTTGAGGCTTCGTCCATACAAGGGCAAAGGTGAGTTAGATGACTCCCTTTGCATAACATGCACGTGAACTTGACTCTACTTTTCTTCTTCCCAACAGTATCGTGACTAGTTGATGGGAGGCCATCAGCATATTGTTCAGAGGATGATGACATGGGTTGGTCAGGGTGTGTAGACCATACTTCTATAACCTTGGATAGACCAGGGAAATCCTTAAGAAGATGGATACCCTTACAAAACCTGCAAGGGTACTTGGGATTACAAGTTATTTAGGTGATCTTGAAATCATCAACACTCCCAACATGATTAATAGTAACTGGTTATTTTCCAACATGTTTGACAGTGGTTGGAGGTTTTGACCCCCACTTATCTTTCTTCTTCTTAATCTTTCTTTTATTCTTCTTCTTATTCACCGGGTTACTGGCTTGAGAACTTTCACCCGACGAAGAAGATGAAACAGAAGGTGACATTGCAAGCAAAGAAGGCAAAGAATACCTTACTGGTGAAGAAGGTGAAGGATCAACATGAGGTTGATGCTCTTGGGGGGAAGTGCTTGTGACTGAAGTATTAACTGTATTTGGGATTACTTGAGTGGAAAACAACTAAACCGGTAATCCAATAGTGAGACTTGGAAGGCTCAAAGTAGCGATGTGAGGAGGACCAATGTTTCCATAAGAAGGAAAAACAAAAGGTTCCCCTAGAGTAGGGGTTCCTTCATTGGTCATTCAAGGAAGTGATGCCATTAAATAAATCCAACTTAGAGTCTGCTAGGGAAAACAAATAGCACATGCTAAAAATCTAGGAAGCAAGCAAACAAACAAAACCTTCTTACAATGAGCACACTAGTTGGTGATGAAATCCAACGTCACGGGAACAATGTAAGAAGGGGCTGAGATAGAGAGGGTGGAAAAGTTACATTGGCGACCTGCTTAATGGACTTACACCTTGGTGCAAGCTCCCACACATAATCATGGGTATACCCTCCAAGGAGCTCGAGTGAGTTTGGCCAATGTCGATTCCAGGTACCGTGAAGACTTTCCCCTCCACAGTCACCTCGTGTAAAGAACATAGAGAGATAGGCCACTAAGGTTACCAATCACTATAGTGATGCCTGGGGAAATAGTCGATAGTCCGATCCACGCGCAAGGGAAGTGTATCTAGCCCCAAATCAACTTGAGAGGCTTCCACTCATCATTGTGAGTATACCTCTCAAGCGACCCCCATAATACGCGCAACCTCTACACCAAGACCAACAAAGCAGGGTGAGTAACTCTGCCAGTCTCAATGCGACCTCATGATTGATCCTTGTGTTAGAAGGGCTTCCTAGGAAAAAATGTAATAAGTGGATTTAACTGCTCCCTAAATCAAGATTCTATGTTTGTTTACATCTTTGGAAAGTTATCTTTCACACATATTACAAAGCCCTACAACTAATCTAATGTAGGTTGGCTACCAGAAAATATAAAAATGTCTAATCGGTTTTTTATAAGCACTTTATTTTTAAGGTTGTTCTTACTCAAGAGGAAAATGGCGTGGACAATATGGTGTTTTGACCAACTCGAAATTTATGCAAAGAGATGAAGATGCTATCTTTTTCATTTCGATGAAAGCTATGCTACGAGAAGGAGAAAACATTTATCATTCCCAGATGCACAATGTTCCAAAATCTTAAAACTCATCAATATCAAGATTCTCAAGAAATGAGAAAAAGGTACTGAACATCAATGCATGATTCATCCCCCCCCCCCCTCGACCATGTCGGGGAAAACTTTTCATAATGTAAGATAAAAAAATTGCCAAGAATCATGCAATTTCGCTACTTCAAATGCAAAGATGTCCCCAATCTAATATAAAACAAGAAATTAAATCTTTTTGTTTCAAAAATTTCACTAAAAGAAATAATGAACTTTCTTAAAACAAAGAAACCCAAACTAAAAGTTCTCTTTTAAAGCGAACTATTTAGAAGAAATATGATCTTTCCCTAAACAATTCTAAAGAAAACACATGCTTTGTAATTGAAAGACACTCAAAGCAAGAGACTAATCCTTCAAAACCAAACAAAGAAAATATGGATAAAAGCAACTCAAAGAATTTCAAGAAGACTGTAAACAGATAAATATAGGCTCCAAAAGTTCAATCCAGTTATTCAAAGCAAAACTGGGCATCAATAAATGACAAGACCCAATCCAAAAAATTTTACAAACAAGTTCGCAGGCTGGCAGTGTATTACAATGCGATAATCAAAGATTCTCGTAGGCTGAACAAAGGTTGACTGCGAGGGGTTCACACTGGGCTTAACACCAGGGTGCGAAATCAAGTGTTTCTCATAGGCCACTAAAGGGTACAGTGTGAGAATGCCTATAAACAAGCAAAAATTTGAAAAAGGACTAAATTTGAGTGAACTTTCAGATCCAGAGAGTTTGGATGGATATCCCACATACTCAAAGACCAGAAAACAAGAAATCAAAGCAAGGGAAACTAGACTAACTAGGAAACAATATGTTCCCCAATGGAGTAACCAATTTTGTTATCTAACAAATCGGTAGGTGCGGACACTAACTGATCTCCCTAGATCCACCTAGATCTAGAACAAAACACACCAGAACATGACGCTTTCCTTATGTTTTAGATATTGAAGTTACTAACTAAAGAGGGATAGGTTACATACCGCTTAAATGCCACTTCCTCTCGCCATCGCCATCCTAGATGTGTTCCAATGCTCATACAATGATGAACCTGCAAAAGAACGCAACCAAAGTGATACCAATAGCATAAACTTAATATAAACCTATGTATGTGATGAAGGAATCATACAATAAAACACAACAAGATTTATAGGAAAGAATCATATTACTGTATCATATTAAATGTGAAAGAGAGATTACAACCATTGCCTTGATGTTGTAAGGTCCCTTCCAACTATCCTTCCTTCCCCACACACTTCCACTCCAACAATTCTGAGAGCATAGATCTGATAGCTACTCACAATCTATCTTGAAAACGAAAATCTCAAAGCCACTCTAACCAAGCTAACAATCCCAAGCCAAATCCAAAAATCTCTGAAATATTCAAAGCTCAAAAGCTAACCTTCTCCATGAGAGCTCCTCTCCTTTTATAAGTTGAAGAGGGTAAGGTGAGGAGATTAGGATGATCCCATTGAATCATGAAAGCAAGTAAGATCCAAACCATTCAGATGCCACCTCACCATGGAAGTTTCTCCTTCTAGAAGATTCGAGAAAATGCTCATTTTTCCCACGTGTAGGCTTTCTCACACCCTACCTATAGAGAAACCTACAAACCTCTCGCAACCCAGCTATGGTGTAACCTGCGAGAATCAGGCATTCTCGCACCCTGCCTATATAGCAACCTGTGAACGTCCTTTTTTATAGGGTTTTTACAAAGGAAAATACAACTTCTTTTCTCAGGAAAAGTTCTTCTCTCTTCTTTCTTTAGGAAATCAGGCCACTAACCCCTCTGAAGGAAAAAGATAGGTTTAAATCATTAACAATCATAGGGATGATGAAAATAATGTGTAAAACCTATGAACAACTCATTGAGAAGCCAGAAATGAAGGCACTGGAGTCACAGCTCCAAGAGGTGAAGTATCAAGCCGAAAAGATACAGGCATAGTTGAATCCCCTGACAGCTATGGAAAGAATGAAGCGCTCCCAAGAGAAATGCACTACACAACAACAGCTCCAAGCTATCTAGAGCATATTTATGGAAGTAACTCAAAGGCTCCAACCTATATGAGATAAGGCCTATCAATTTTTTACAGAGTTAGAAGACCAAGGAGTAGAGCTAGAGTAGGTTGTCACTACAAATGAACAACGTCTAGAGGGACCTATCAATGATGAAGTCATCCAAGATTTTGCTGAAAAGAAGGTTGTATCACTACAACAAGTCGAGGAATCTCGGGCCAAGATCGAGGTGTTTGAAGCAGAACTGGTCAGACCAGAGTGACTCAGGATGAGTCACAAGTGAGTGTTGGGGGCCTATTGGCCCTTCACCACGTTTTGGTAGATCCTTGGTCAAGTTTGACCTATTTTGGGACTTCGACAGCCTATCGAAGATGGAGCACAAGACGAGGCAGAGATCGCGGGATCTCGGCCCCTGTTTGGGTCCTTTTTGGGATTTTGGATTATGTAACAGGTATGGGATGTCGGCCCATGGGTTTACCCATGTTTAGGCCTATTTTGTAAAGCATAAATAAGTAGCTAGGTGACATAAGTAGTTGGGTTGATAAGCTAAGTGTTAATTGCAAGTATGCTTTGTAGATGTTCTGTGCATATTGTGAGAAACTTGTAGAGCTAAGTGCAAGTGGTTGTAACAGACTGTGAAAGGATTTGTGCTAGACCTAGCTCGGGGAAGGAGGATATGGCGAGGTGCGCATAGATCTCCTGTCCTACATGGAGTAGGGTTTTTGTGGCTCTATGCATGTAGATGAATGATTGAAGCTAATAAATAAAAAGAGTTGGTGGACGTAGCCCCAGGATGGGGGTGAACCACAAAAATACTGTGTTATTCTTCTCTATGTAATGTTCTGATGTGTTTATGTCTTTAATTGCTAAGTGATTTGATATATATAGATAGATATGTTTTTTATTTGAGCTTATGATGACCTTGGATGCTAGATCTGACCTATGTGAACTTTATTAGTGCTCAAATCTGCTAGATCTAATCTATTTCTTTATGCTAAGTGCTTAGATACATTAGATCTGGGTGAATGTTGCGATGCTCTGTTTTATACGTGAAGTAGATATTGGTTAAATAATGATGAACCAACGGTGCTAATTGCTCTATTAAGTATTATAATCATAGATCTATGTCCCAGCTAAGGTTCCAGACACCCGAGTCCTGCAACCACCCCTTTCTCTACCTCGGGTGAGACTTCATCTGCTTCACAGGTGTTGCTGAAAGGGACAGTAGTTAGGGTTTTGTTGGTGCACTATTGTAGCATTGAACCCTGGGTCTACCCCTATCCCAACACTAATCGTTTCATGTTCTTTCTATCAAGTATCATTTAAGTCTTGTTTTGAATTGTTCTTTACTCTCATGTACATCTTCCTCCTACATTTCTACACTCACTCCTAAATGAATCATCCATGCTATCCTTCAAGAAGGTATTTCCACATTTAGATCTATATGTTAATGGGTGAACTTGTCTTATTACCTCATCATTTTGAAAAAGTGATTGTTAATTGAAATGTCCATTGAAAAGTGGTGACACCATTATGTCTAATACTAACCTAGTTGATTCAACAAGTTCTTATCCAAGTTTATCTTTACAAGTTTCTCTTGAGAGGTATTGATGAAAACCTCATGTGGTGGACCACCCTTGCAAAACCTCTTTGAAATTTCATGAGAACCCTAATAGGATTAAGTAGAGGGACCTCTTAATCATTATATGATATGTTCCATTATACATTGAATAGTTGATATTTATGTCTAATGTGGATGATGTCACCCTTGGGATAATTGCAAGTAGTTAATTATGTGCCTAATAACTCTAAAACACTCTCGTACCACCTACCTTCCTTATAGTCTTAATATGTCAATGAACAGAATACACCATTCTAAATATTTTGAGTAATACAATAAAAAGGAAGTATCAAGAAGTAAAAGTAAACCCACTGAGGTATTGAACAGGCCTGCTGGTAGCAGGGCCATGCTTATATGGTACTAAGGTAAACCCGTCGGGGTATTGAACAGGCCTGCTGGTAGCAGGGTTATGTTGGGTAAAGGGAGTTGAAAAAAATAAAGTGACACACCTAAAACTGAACCAAACCCCTTGGGTCTCATTATGAAGCATTATCAAATCAGGGCTAGGAGATGACATTTCTATCTCTCATATGATGTTCTTATGAACCTTCAAGTATCCACTTTAGAGTTCTATCTTTAAAATAAATAGGTTTGCATGAGAAGTGGGACCCTCAGTATGTGTATTTCACCTTACCTAATCAAGACAAACTTCATCTATAAAAACTTGGATAAGAAACAAGTTAATCATCTTGGGATGTATTCTTTTATGTGTTCCTCTCTTCAAATGAGGTCTAAACTATGGTTACATAACTTTTATTTTAAAGGTAATCTAGCCAGGGGGTCCTATTAGTCAAAGTCATTATGAAAACTCTTGGCCACTATCCTATAATCATATTAGAGTCACATCCAAACCTTTCTCCTAACTATGATCCACAACATATTGGACAATACTTAACATCAAATCACTAATAGATCTAATCTATTACTAATGACTCCACTTTTTCGTCATAACTACTTTTCCATGTGTAAGAAGTGTGAAGCATAGGCCAAGAAGTTTATATTTTATAGAGGGAACTTAGGAGCTAAAGAAGGGTGGAACATCAGGGAATGCTTGATCGAGTGAAGAGTACCATCAATTTTGAAATTTTGAAGGTCATTGTTGCATGAGGACATGCAATGACTTAAGCATGGGGAAATGTTGAGTCTCCATTTTGACACCTTTATTACCCTATATTACCCTCTATCTGAGCATATTTTACCTATTCTATGTGTATATAATTGACGGTTTCCTCCACAAATACACTTGATGACCTTTTCCATATGCATAGATAGGTAACTTGTGATCAAGGCATGATTTTTTTAGTTTTTCTTGAGTTAATTCGATTAAATGCATGATTTTTTATGATCCTAATCGTTTGATACTCAAGCATCATTGATCTGGTACTGCCTGGGCACCTAATTCAGTACCAGCATGCTCTGTGCTATTATGGTACCAAGTTGTGCACGTAATCTGGTACTCATGGCTACGACTATGCTAATATGGTACTAAAACCCTATCTAAAGGATTCGGGTACCAACATTCTAGTAATGGATTTTAACCTATATTTCTGAGAAGATAATGATGGATCTCAAAATGTGGGCAGATGGGTTTTTTCCAGAATTGTGTTTTCATGTGGACATGTGAGCCAGAATCTCCATATATCACACGTGTGGACCTCCAACTCAGGGGGAACTATTCATCCTAAATCATTGCCAATTTTCCAGAAATTCAAAGACCATGCCCAGATTCGTGGGAATTGCATTTCCTTGATTAGATAATGGTTGTACTCAACCTCCATTGATGGAAAAATGTTTTGATTTGGATTGGATTGTCTATGTCCAAAATTTTAATGTAAAAATCATATAAATTGAGTGGTGGCTCTAAGCCAAAGGAGAGGAATTAGTATGCTGCAAATTGGATTTCTGAACCAACTCTTTTTGTAAATTTATTTGTTGAAGATCAATGGAAGTTTGAATTCAATAATCTTGTGTGTATTTTATCATTTAGCATATTCTGATATAAAATCTTCCATGTTGGCATTGTTAGGATATTTAGACACTTAGGATTTAGTTAAGATCTACTTAGTCTAATATGTCATTAGATAAAAGTTTGTTTCTTTAGTATGCATTTGTAGTTAGGAAATTTGATGGTCACAATATGTTCCCAACATAGAGTGATTCGACGGTTCATACTCTCCTCGATATTAACGACCATTGATATGTGGATTAACACCCGATTGGTCCATGATATCTATTTAAAGAGCATGGAGGGTCATTTTTCGATGATCGATTGTGAGAAACTGTCTTGTAAAATCTCTCTGTAATATTTTTCTTTTCATTAATAAACTGCTCCAAGTGGCTGCGTTGGCTGGGGTTGTGGATGTTTCCCCATAGGGGATTTATCATATGAAAAAATCGCTTTGTTGATCTTTGATCTGGTTATGTGAGTGGTTACTGAACGTGTTCATCCTCTGTTGGAATACCTATGTTTTTGAACATGGTATCAGAGCCTGTTTGAAAACCCACTCCTGTTATAGATCGAGATTGTGAAGCCGAGTTTCCTCATATCCATTTTATGGAATTTCCATACATTTTTGGGATGAGAGGACTATTCCATTGTTTCTAGAGCACTCGTTTCATTTAGGAACACTTTTCGTTTCACTCAAAAAGGTTTCCGTTTTCCAAAGATATGACTATTACAGTCAGATCCGGAGGTATAAAGCCTGAATAAGCATTTTTTAAATTTCTGCAAAGTTTTAATTTGATTTTATTTCAGTTTGTATTTTTTATTTCTGGGTTTCTACTCTTTTAGATATACGTATTCTCTTTGCCCTGCACCCTTTGTGATATCGACAAATCAGAAATAGATAGGAAAAGGTGCATCTTCCGGGTAAGCTAACCGAGATCTAACCCTTGTTGTCATCGAGAAGCGAAATTTTTTTCTTGTGTGAAAATAGTTTTTTTTTAGCATGCTCTCCAAGGCCGTCTTCAACAACAACAACAACAACAACAACAACACCAATCCTCCTTCTGAACATTACAATATGTTTTTCTAGACCATTTGGTTAAAACTTGCCTTATTAAGTAAGAGGTCTTGAGTTCAAGTCTCTCTTTTGTTACTTTTTTTGAAAAAGTTCATGCTAAAAATTATAAAGTGCATTTCACTTCAAGTATAAAAGTGAATCACTATAAGTAGATTTATATTTTATTTTAGAGTTATTTATTTTCATGCAACTTTTCTATTATAAGGTAACTTCATTGTAAAAGTGATCTCCACTTCTCTTTATAAAAGTGGGTCACTTCATAAAATATCTTACACTATCACGTGGTTATTTGGTTACCGTTTATGTTGTTTTTTTAAAAGGGCATAACTCTCACATCGGAAGTTCGTTTTCAGTGCCGTTTTTTTTTTAAACCACATAACTTTTCGAGATCTTTCCATCTAGATCATTAGTTTCAGTTTTTAAATCCACATTATCTGCATATTTAATATGGCTTCTACAAGTAATGTCTTGCTTACCAGCAACAACTACTTCCAATAGAAATCCCATATGGAAGATTTATTAAGAAGTAAAGGACCAGGTGATTGGGCCCTCCTATATGATAGCAGATTCAAACATTTTAAAGGAAAATTGTCTACCAGATGGATGGGGCCCTATGAGGTTTATACAGTCTATGAAAATGGTGTAGTAAGGATAAAGACTATTGATGAAAATCAGACTTCCCTTGTTGTAAATGGACATCGACTAAAGGTTTATCAAAAACCTCTGTCCAAGGAGGATTTTGTCAAAAATGTTCTTTAGACTTCCAAAATGAAACTGGTAAGCAAGAGGGTTTCTCCTCCTGCTGACCTACCATAGTAAGTTCAAATTGTATAAATTCATTTTTTGTACATAGTTGTGTCATGAGATGAAGTTTTTCTTTATTTTTGGTGTAGCTAACAAAGGAAAAAGAGTTATTATTATTTTATTTTTTTTGGTGGTGTTCCCATGTAGATAAACAAATAAGGAGGACAGCTACCAGAGAGAGTCTTCTTTAATTTTTTCAGACTCTTTAAAATTGAAAATATCGGTGAGCAGGAACTGGCCCAGGCTCGATAAAAATCCACAGGACAGTATAGAGAGTCTTTTTTAAGTTTTTTAGACTCTTTAAAATTGAAAATACTGGTGAGCAGGAATTGGCTCAGGCTCGATAAAAATCCATGGGATAGTATAGATAGTTCCCTTTAAATTTTCCAAACGATGTAAAATTGAAAATACAGGGAGCATTAACTAATCTGGGATTGATAAAAATCCACAGAAAAGCAGTAGTTAGGATTATTATTGTATTGTAATAAAAGAGGAAATGTCAGCAAAAACATGGTTACCTTGGTTCCAGAAGAAGAGGAGTTATGTCATCTCAGTCACTGGTCATTACAGAGTACCCTCCTATTACAAATATTTCCTACATTATTCCTCTATAAACTTTGGCAACTACATGGGTTTTCAGACGAATTTGGCCACAGAACACCAACTATTCCTATAAATCGTTGTCACCAGAATCAGTGTCAAGATTTTTAAGCACTAGAAAAATGTTCATTTTTGTTCTTATATCGCATCAATGATCACCTGTATGTTCATACGGTACGAAGGGACACCCCTGAACCAAAACATCTCGTTGTGCCTATCTAGTACTGAATCCTATACAGTATAAAAGAAGAGACTCTGCGTTATTCCGGTACTAATTACGAATTTTACACACAGGTGATCTGACACTCAGGTAATCCGATACTCAGATGGTCCCGTACCAACTACAAATTCTACACATAAGTGATCTGGTACTCAGATGATCGCATACCAATTTCAAGTAGGCACCCAGGCGATTCGGTACTGGTAAGAATATGATGGGTAACTTTCATCATGTTTCCAAGTCGCTATCCAATTATTAGTGCTAGGACATACAGATTCAACACCTTTTTTCATGTTATTTAAATGAATTAGACTAAATATGCATTTAGAACATGTGATTTCTATTGGATCATGACATACCCCTGTTTTGTCATGAATCTCTATAGAAATCTTAGACCTCACTTCCGTGAGGAGGAAGTGAGGTCTAAGATTTCTATAGAGTGCAAAGTCATGATGTCTTTTATCGGATCAAACTCATACTCCCTCTGTCTATCCAGTAATTAAACCCCATGATTCGTTGTCATACTATATGAGATGACACGAACCATGAATCATAGCATATCGAGTAATGATCCCAACTGATTTCATATACATGAGTCCCGATCATAACGACCACATCCTTCTGTGAATATCATCTAACACCAAGCTTCCCATGAATCTAGAAACCGTTAGTAGATCCAACCTACCTCACCATATCATCATGAGTATCAACGTGACCATTTTAATCTATACTTCCATTCATAAACACTCTTCTGGATGGCTCTTCCATCCAGATGAGTGTTATTTACCATTGTTGTCACACCGTTTATAGACACCCTATGCCTTTGTATCCCTTGCATATTTTTCCCAACTGATACTCTATCATCCGATACTCAATCCTTGACCCTATATCCGTGCTTTATCCACCTGAGAGAATTGTTTAAGATAGCATGGGGATCGACAAGCATGAGCCCATATTTCAAATATACAGAGAAACAACAAAATATCAAGCTTGTAAGAAAAAATATGAACAGGCAGGGTGGGTGCCATTCTTGGAGAAATTTAAAGGTCATCACGAGGGAATTTCTCTCGTCTTTGTGTAGAAATATGATGGAGAAAATGTGTAGCTTGGGGAGGTGAAGTTAATAATTACAGAGGGCACTATAACAGAAGCTATGGGTCTCTCGATGGCTAGAGAAAAATACTTCAAGAGAGTGATAGTTGAAAAAAAGATTTGTCAAAAATTCCTCAAGCCAGAACATCACGACCCCGATTGGACCAAAGGCATCCCTCGAAGCTGCATCAAAGAAGAATATTGGATGATGCTTATAAGTCTACAGAAATTACTCACCTGCGAAGGAAGGTATGCCGTGACCTTCATTTATCATTTAAATCTTTTATCACATTTCGAGGGAGGACCATAGATTAATTTTCCCTACTTTTTATGGATGAGTTTAAAGAAAATGGCAAGAGGGGTGAGGTCAGTTTCCAAGAAACCCGAGACTAGCCTTCATCATCACGGTTTAATCAAAATTCTGGTTGTTCATGCTTTAAAAACACAAGGGGGTAGTTGGAAGCAGTTACTCCAACAGAGTTTCTTTCAAGAAAAATCCAAATCGGTCAAGACACAGGAGGCAATTGTTGGGCTCTAAAGATGTCCTAAAAACAACCTCTATGCATCAACCAAAGGTAGGCACTGGCACAAGCGTTTTACTTGTCGCCTACGTAGGTTATTACCTTCTGTTTTCAATACCCAGGCTCCAGAGATGCAACACCTGTAAAGGAACAACAATCGTAAAGGGAACGACTTGTTCTATTCAAAGGAACAACATCACTTGCAAAAGGAATAACAATCGTTACATTGGGATGAACTAATGTTTAATTAATTGCATTGTAGTGTTTACCCAACTTATCTAATTTGTCAACCCGGGGGTCGTAAACTGATGAAGCACATGAAAAGTATATGGAAGATTGAAGTGAGACTAATCTAATCTAATGTTTAAACTATGACTGAAATAAAATCATTAATCTAACACACGAATGGAATTGAATCATTAATCTAGTTGCGCAAATAAAATTACTCTAAGAATGGGAAATTGTGTAAAGGAAATTAATCTAGAAATGGAGAACTGCATGAAGGAAAATAAGATACAACAAGTGAAGAGTTAAATGGAACAACAACACATGAGAGCTCTTGCCAATGAACCAATCTTACATTCAATAATCAAATCAATCTTCAGAAAAGAATAATGAAAGCATGAAAACCAAAACCATGAATCAAATCTAAGAATCTTTTTCTCTTTCGAATCCTAATGACTACTCTAATTCTAATTACATAATCTAACTCCTATTCTACTTGAATAATCTAATTGAATCCTCATGAAGAGAGATAACTCTCTTTTATACATGASAGCCTTGAAGATAAGATAACCATCTCATTATTACATATCCACTATTCTCTCAACCTATTTTCTATTATTAAAAAATATAATCCCTTTAAATCCTCACACATATCTCTCATATATCTTAGGTAAGATATTCCAACCAAATCTCCATGATCTTCTCCTTGGAATGGTCTTGAATTATCTTCTCAAATATTGAAATGGTGGAGGAAGTATTCGAGAAGTCCTTTGAATTAATCCTTCACATATTCCTACACATTACAAAGCTCACACATAATTGAGATATATATGAAAGCATGTTGATTTTCTAACATTTAATCACAAATTCCTTTTAAATACTAAAATGAATAAAGTGGATAACAATAAGGTGAAACCCAAGTATATTTGTGGAAATGATATCATGAAAGGTTAATGGGGCAATGAAATGTGGAGAATGATGAAGGGAAAGGTGGATGAGAATAGGACATTTCGGAGCCCCAACATACCCCCCAACTTAACTTGTTGCATGTCCTCATGCAACCATGCATGGAGCTTCTCAAGAAATTTTGGCATCTGAATGTTGGCTTTGAGTGATGATAATGAATGTTTTCCACGATGGGATTTACATGAGTAACAACTAACATTTTTTGTATGGTTGGTTCTTGTGTGATGACCATGAATATAAAGAATGTTGGTTCTTGTGTTAACAAGATTCATTTCATTACTTGTTCTCTTGTTGTTATGATAATAATTTGCCCATATTTTTACTGGAAAATGTATGCTATCAATTTGCATAAGGAAAACATCACTAAGTATAAGAAAGCCCTTTTTTTTGTATATTTGTGAATCATTCCAATATGTATACCAATGATTATAAAGCAAAGTGCAACATAGTATAGTTGGAAAAGAAATGTTGGGAAAGAAATGTTCATAACTGGTAAATGAGACAAAAAAATGAAATGATGGTCATGGGAAAATGGAGTGATGATAGTGAATAAAGTCCCCTATACCCCCCAACTTAACTTGTTGCATGTCATCATGCAACGTGGCATAATTTGTAGAAGTGATAAAAGGAAAGGGAACTTAAGGAGGGAAATTTCCAAATTATTCATTGCTAGCAGTTGAGGAATTACATGATTAAAGTTTAGAAAATAACATACCTCCACTTACCCAAAATGTTGATGAACTATGCAATAGGAATATGGTTGATGCGGCTGCTAGATCATGGAAGATGTCATTGCTACAAGATCATATGGAAAGTGACTGCTGCTGGAGCGACGACTATTGTCTGCTGGATCAGAGAATGTGAAGTGGAGGAAGCTAAACTGCTACTGAATGCACCATGGAAAAGAGAAAGTATGAAAGTGGAACTGTGGTAGTCTCATATGGCTAAAGTCATGCTACTATAACTGCGGATAGAGTCATGAAAAGTGTATAGTATTCACCCACTGCTAAACCTGATGGCACAATTCTAATCATGCGAATGAATGTGTCGATCTCGAGCATGAAAAGAAGTCATTGGATTACCGACCAATGATGAATGTCGTTAACCAATGTGAGGCAACTCACCATTGATGTCAATGAGTGCCAAGGTACCTGAGTACATCTAGCGAAGTGAGAATGAATGAGCTGATGTTGAGCCACTTGAAAGATCTGATGATCAAGGGAAATTGATGTAGTCCCATGATTTTCAGTGAGAGAACTTGCCATTAAGGCATGAAAGCCTCCAGGTACTCAAAAATGGACTCTAGTCTATATTCCAGATAAGGTGTTGAGGTCGATGGGGAAATACTTGTTGAAAGGTGGGCCTTAAGGAATAACACATCAGTTAACGTGAGTTTGTACAAAAAGATTTGGTAGCACTATAAATGGAAATAACTCACAGTCAAGCAGTGTGGATCAGGAGGGAAAGGAAAACAAGGCAATGTGATTATGGAAAGGGAGTTGAATGGTTTTATTCGTAAGGAAAACTGGAAGGGAAAAAGTGTTGGCATGTTTTTACAGGTAGTGTATGCTTGTCATTGATGGAAAGTACATCAGTGATGATGACTTGAGTACAGGAAGGATGTGCCAGGCGAGCACCAGAAGTATTTTGGGAAGACTCTACAGAGCAAGCTCGATAATATCAGAGTATGCAGCGATGGATCTCATTGAATATTTCCTGATGAACGTTAGATCTGAGCTCGAGGTCCAACCAATGTTGGATCCAAGAGAACTTACATGCTCTTTAACGAGCAAGGTTAAATTTAAAACCTCGAAAAATCACCTTAACAAAGACTCTATTTCGGATTTTCGGTTATCAGGAGATGGAGAAGTCAAGAGTCGAGACTCTCCAACACAGAAGTCTTGAAGTCATGAAATGAAAAACCCCAATATCGCGAAATAGGCACATCGCTCGAAGTTTCGGATACCGGAGTTTCGGATACTGGGAGATAGGGATGTCACGGACTCTCGTCATTAGGAGTCCTGAAGTGCCGAAATGTCAAATCCAAAAACATGAAAAAAAAGGCACATCACTCGGAGTGTTGGATACCGGGAAATGGAGATGTCAGAGACTCACATCATCAGGAGTCCCGAAGTGCCGAAATGTGAAAACCCGAAACATGCACATTGCTTGGAGTGTTGGATACTAATATTTCGGTTACCAGGAGATGGAGATGTCAGAGACTCTCATCAATAGGAGTCCTGAAATCATGAAATGTGAAATGGAGAAATGATCTGAGACGTTGGCTCAAGGAGATCATGGACCATTGATCCGACTCCATTTTCAAGTATTGGATACCGGGATTTCGAATACTAGAAGATGGAAATGACAAAGAATCTCATCATGAAGAGTCCCAAAGTCGGGAAATGATAAAGAATCCATATCGAAGTTTCAGATACCGGTAGTAGGAGGAGTCAAGAGTGAAGACTCTTCATCACAGGAGTCCCAAAATTACGAAACCTGAAGTCGCAAAATGTCACAGACTACATACCAGAGGTTCGGATACCGAGAGTTGGAGATGTCAAGGTCTTTCACCACAGGAATACTGAAATGTTGATTCACTAAAATGAAAAATGATGGAGTACCAGACCGTTGATCTGACTCCATTTCAGAGTTTCGGATACTGGGAGTTGAAGTGTCGAAACACTTCACCACCAAGAGTGTCGAAATGCCGAAATGATGAAACGTGAAATTGCGAAATGCAGTTTCAACTAAGGCTAGGGTCACATCCATTGCTCACATTGGCAGAAGATGGGGGAAGCAGTTAGTGGAGACAAGCTCCTTTTCGGAGTTTTAGGGTCAAGAAATGGAGAGTACTAAAATACTGCACCACGGTGATCCTAAAATGTCAAAGAGAAGAATGCCAAAATGAACACAAGATTTAGAGAAGTTAATCCAACAGTGCATATTAAACTAAAGAAGATCGGAGGGCTACTATAGCACTTCTCAGTGTAACTGCTAAAAACCACTGATGGTTTCTGCCAAAGGACTCGAAGAGACTTCTGTGTGATTTCCAAAGGAACTGAAGGGTCACAAGTAATCTTTCATTAGGAGAAAATAATGTTCGGGGAGGATATTGACAACTAGAAGAGCATTGGAGCCATTAACTGCGATAGAGAGGTTGAGGTTGACTACAACAAAAGATGAAGAATATCAACTGCCTGTGATGTGAAGGAATTTGATCATGTCACCCAGTGATGATGGACACATGGGATTAACAAATAGAGAAGCTGAAGAGTTGCCATGATGAACAGGAAGAGAAATCGACATGTAGAGCATGCATAACCACTGGACATAGGGCATGCACAAGATGCAAAGAGAGCATAAGAAGGTCGAACAAAGAAGAGATCAATGTTGTTGTGGTGGTGTGGGATGCATGTGTGAAGAAGGAAGTGGAGTGCAACAGCTGAAATGGATGGAAGACAAAAGGTGCATTGAATGGGAATGTTGCGAAAAGCACAAGAGGCAGAAGAACAAAAACGTGCAACGGATGTGTGCAGGAAGACAGTGAGGAAGACAAAGCAGCGAAATCTTGCAGAACAGTGATGAAACTGGTAAGATGTTGTTGAACACTATATCACTGTAATAAGTTTCAAGTAATTCATATTCATAAATTAGGGTGGTAGGGAGGTGCTAGGGAGGATTGATGTCTTCAGAGGTTCAAGTGGGTGCTTGAATACAGGGAGTTGTAGCTTCCATCTAGTT
>ML808288.1:89589-115982 GCA_009831015.1 Picea engelmannii
CTTATTTTCCTGCATTATTGTGATTATCATTGAGTGCCTTCTAAAGAATTTAAAAGAAGCATAATTTTTTAAGCATGGTAACAATTGATTCACCCCCCCCCCTCTCAGTTGTCCAACAATTGGTATTAGAGCCAACCCCTTTTGTCTAAGGGTAAATCCTAGAGCTTAAACATGTCAAGCCATGAAAGAAACTCAACCAATAAGGCCCCTCTATTCAATGGAACAAAATTTGCCTTCTGGAAAGTTAGAATGAGAACCTACATAATGGCTTTAGGTGCATATGTCTGGGATGTGGTAGATACTGGTTATGTAAAGCCAGTTGTACTAGCGAATAAGAATGGCAAGCTAGAATTTAGCTTCAACACTAAGGCTATGAATGATATCTTGAGTGGACTTGCAGAAGAAGAATTCATAAAGTTATGCACCTAGGAATTACCAAAGAAATGTGGGACAAACTCATTAGCAGTTATGAAGGTAATTAGAAGATAAAGGGTGCCAAGCTTCAAACCTACATAATACAATTTGAATAGATGAATATGAAGGAAGATGAAACTATTGGAAAATACTCTATGAGAGTAGAAGAAATGGTAAATGCAATGAAATCTCTTGGTGAAAAAATTGAGGAACCCTCTTTAGTTCAGAAAATCTCGAGATCTCTCCCAGATAGGTTCAACCTGAAATTCTCTGCTATAGAAGAACTTAATGATCTAAAAACCTTGGAGTTTGATCAACTTCTAGGAAATTTGACTGCATATGAAATGAGAATAGTTAAAGATAAACCCACCTCCAGAGAAGCATCATTTAAAGCAGATAAGAATGAGGATTCTTATCCCGATGAAATTGAAGCAAAATTTGTGAAGAGACTGAAGAAGGGATCAGGAAAATACAAGGGTAAACTACCTTTCAAATGTTTCAACTGTGGTAGGATAGGTCATTTTGCAAAATAAATGTCCCCACAAAGGAAAGGATCAGACATGTGATGATGAGGAGAAGTACAAACACATAAATTTCTTTAAAGAGAATAAATTTAAGAATAAAAGTGTTTGCGTAAACAATGATGATGATCCTTCAGATGATGAAGAAAATGACTCCTCTATTGAAGATAAACTAAATGAATTCATACTTATGGACAAAGAGGATCATGATAATAACAACATAAGGAGTGATGTTAATGAAGAAGAAGTTGTGGTTGACATGGAAGGAGAACTGTTCAGTGCACTGGAAGAGATTGATAGACTAAGAATCAAGAACATAAAGCAAAGACAATTGTTGATATAGTTCGGGAAAGACAGTAAAAAACCCGATGAAGACCTTGTCTTACTAAAAGTAGAACTAGAAGAGGCAAATAAAATCAAAGACATTCTGAAATGACAATTATCAGAAAAGAAGGCAAGATGTGAAGCATTAGAACAAGAAGTAGTGAAAACTAGGAAAGAGATGGAGAAGTTTCAAGCCTTGTATAATCATAATATGTCAAGTATCAAAGCCTCAGAAGGATTAGCCACCATCCTGAATCAACAAAGGAATCCAAAGTTGAAAACYGGTTTGGGTTATGAAGAGGGATCAAGTAGTGGCAAGCCAAGAAATGAAGAACCCATCAAGTTTGTCAAATGTACAACCAATAACAACAACGAACCTGCAGAAACAAAGGAAGAGAATCATCTGCCTAGGACGAGTAAGGAAAAAGATGCCAAAACTGAATCTATAGAACAAATAAATAACGTGCTCGCTGCTGAAAGACATCATCAGGATGGAGGAAATCGATTTGTACAAAGAACACAACCATTTCCCAGGTACAAAGGATTTTTCCATGGCTATTATTTCTACTGTTCTAACTTTGGTCACAAAGCTGTAAATTGTTCCTTAAGACTTAGACATAAGCAATTAATATTTCAAAGGAATAAATACTTCCCACAAAAAAGAATGATACAACCAAGTAAAAATCCTTCACAGACTGCAAATTGCCAAATTAAGTCTAGGGACATGCAACTAAGGAGGCCAATAAATAATCAACAGTCAATGAGTAGACAACACTACAACAATAAGTTTTACCTATTGAATAATGAGATTGAATGCTACAACTGTCATAACTTTGGACATAAATCTATTGACTGTCGGTTAAGGAACTATGAACCAGATTTGAAATCCCCCGCTGAAAATGTCAAGTTTTGGAAGAAGAAGGAAAGTGACAAGTGTGGATTAGTATTGTCTGCTTAAAGAAAAAAAAACCCTTGGTATATAGATAGTGGATTCTCCAAACACATGACGGGAGACGAAGGCAAGTTTCTATCTCTAAGTGAAAGAAAATTAGGAAATGTAACCTTTGGAAATGATGCTCCAGGGAAAATAAAGGGCAAAGGGATGGTGAGCTTAAGTAATGGAAAAGGAAAATCCCAATTTTTTCTACTTGTAGATGGGTTGAAACATAATCTACTCAATGTAAGTCAAATGTGTGACAAAGGATGTGAATTGGTGTTCACGTCCAAGGACTGCAAGATAAAATCTGTAACCTCAGGACAAGTGGTGGTCAAAGGCATAAGGACAGAAAATAATGTATATCTGCTGAAAGAAAATAGAGAAGAATTTCATCTAAGTAGACATGATGAAATTGGTTATTGCATAGGAGACTTGTACATCTAAACTTTGACCACTTAATCAAACTCAAAAAACTCGAGGCAGTAAAAGATCTTCCGAGAATATCAAAGCCCCAAGATTCAATGTGTAAACCATGTCAAGTAGGGAAGCAAAACCGAACACAGTTTAAGTCCAAGAGATTTACTTCAATAGAGAAACCACTCCAACTAGTTCATATGGATTTATGTGGACCATCAAGATAGGAAGGCACAGGGAAAGAAAACTACTTCATGCTGATTATCGATGATTACTCTAGACTTACTTGGGTTGCCTTTCTCAATGAAAAGGCTGAAGCATTTGAGAAGTTTAAAATATTTAAGGCTTTAACCGAGACTCAAATAGGAAAGAGTGTAAAGGCAGTAAGATTAGATCGGGGAGGAGAGTTTATGTCAAGATACTTCAAGGAATTCTGCGATGAGCATGGGATCAAGAGAGAATACACAATCCCAAGAACTCCACAACAAAATGGAGTTGTTGAGAGGAAAAATAGAACAGTGCAAAAAATGGCCAAGTCAATGATGAATGAGAAGAACATTGGCCAAACCTACTGGGTAGAAGCAATACACACAATAGTCCATGTTCTTAACAAAGATCACCTCAGACCACAAAGTGATAAGACACCTTATGAACTGTGGTTTGGGAGACCTGCTTCAATTAAGCACTTCAAAGTCTTTGGGAGTAAATGCTACATAAAGAATAATGATGAGATCCTCAACAAATATGATGACAGGGCTGATGAAGGTATGTTCTTAGGGTATGCTATAGATAGTAAAGGATATAGATGCTATAATAAGAGGTTTCATAAAATGGTTGACTGTATTGATGTAAAAGTTGATGAAGGAATCCCAGCAAGAGAGATGTATAGTAATGAGTCTTCTACATAAGACACAACTAAAGATGAAGATGAACAGGTCCAAGAATCAGAAAATGAAGACTCTGAATTAGATGAAGACTCAGACACTCAGAAAGACTCAAATTAGTAGTCAACTTCAAATTCCTCCTCCAGAATCATTCAAAAGAATCATCCTGCAAGTTAGATAATTGGAGAAAAATACAAAGGTGTACAAACTAGGAGAAAGATAATCAAAAACACCAAACAGTCTCATATATCCTTCATATCCATGCTGGAACCCAAGAATTTTAATGAAGCCAATGAATATGACCACTGGGTTAAATAAATGAATGATGAACTTGATCAGATTGAGAAAAATAATACATGGGAGATGGTTCATAGACCCGAAGATAAAAATGTCATTGGCTCCAAATGGATATTTAAGAATAAGTTGAATGAGCAAGGACAAATTGTCAGGAACAAAGCAAGGTTAGTTTGTAAAGGATATGCTCAGATAGAAGGACTAGATTTTGATGAAACATTTTCGCCTGTAGCAAAATTAGAAGCTATTAGAATGTTTCTTGCCTATGCTTGTCATAAAAGGTTTAAAGTCTATCAAATGGATGTCAAGTCAGCTTTTCTAAATGGATATTTAAGTGAAGAAGTCTATATGGAAAAACCACAGGGTTTCAAATTGTCTGACAACCCTGACTTAGTGTGCAATCTAAAGAAATATTTATATGGGTTAAAACAAGCCCCTCGAGCCTGGTATCACAGACTAGATACGTATCTCAAAGACAAAGGGTTCAAGAGAGGAACAACTGACAACAATCTATATATTAAAATAGAGGATAATAATTTGCTCATCGTATTGGTCTATGTAGATGACATCATCTTCAGATGTAATAAGGATCCATTGGTACAATGGTTTGCTTTTGCCATGGAATCTGAGTTTGAAATGTCCATGATAGGAGAATTGTCAATTTTACTTGGTCTGCAAATTACGCAAAGGTCTGAAGGGATGTTCATTTCTCAATAAAAATATCTAAGAGAAATATTGAAAAGATTTCAAATGGAAGACTCCAAACCTGTGGGTACACCTATGGTTAAGAATGATGACTCACCTGATGTTGATCAAAGATCATATAGGTCAATGATCGGAATCCTATTGTACATCACAACATCCCACCCATATATAATGCATGTTGTTAGAATGGTAGGAAGATTTCAGTCTACACCTAAACAGAGTCATTTGCAAGTTGTCAAAAGGATATTCAGGTATTTGAAAGAAACAATGACTTATGGTCTGTGGTATCCTAGAAATCAGAATTTCCAGTTAACTACTTATTCATATGCAGATTGGGAAAATTATGTTGATGAGAGAGAAAGCACCAGTGGAGGAGCATTCTTCCTGGGTGACTCATTAGTAGCATGTCTTAGTAAAAATCAAGGTTCAATTTCTTTATCAACCACAAAGGCAGAGTACATTGCTGCTACTACCTGTTGCACTCAGGTATTATGGATGATTCTGACACTTGCAGACTTGGAGGTAAAATATGCAGCATCGATCCCAATTCATTGTGATAACACTAGTGCCATCAGTGTATCTAAGAATCCTGTATTCCACTCCAAGACCAAGCATATTCCCATAAAATACCATTTTCTGAGAGAGAAAGCCACCAATCAGGTTGTTCAAGTTCAGTACATTCCAACCATAGAACAAATAGCAAACATCTTTACTAAACACCTAGCTAAGAACCCTTTTGAATATCTTCGATAGAAGTTGGGTTTCATCTCGTTTCACGCCTAAGAGAGTCCATCCTGTTAGGGGGAGTCTTATATTGATTACATATCTGATACCTCCTAAAAATACTGCAACAACTCAGGGGGAGCATGCTTTCTTTGACATTGATGTCAAAGGGGGAGAAAAGGACAGGTTCGGGCGCCTTTGTTGCCATCAATGCCAAAGGGTGAGATTGTTGGCATGTTTTTACAGGCAGTATATGCTTGTCATTGATGGCAAGTACAAAAACAATGATGGCTTGAGTACAGGAAGGATGTGCCAGGCGAGCACCATAAGTCTTTTGGGAAGATGTTGTAGAGAAAGCTCGACAAGATCAGAGTATGCAGCGATGGATCTCATTGAATATTTCTCAATGAATGTCAGATATGAGCCTAAGGTCCGACCGGAATTGGATCCAGGAGAACTTACATGCTCTTTAACGAGTAAGGTGAAATGCAAAACCCCAAAAAATCACCTCAACAAAGACTCTATTTCAGAGTTTCGGTTACCAGGAGATGGAGAAGTCAAGAGTCGAGACTCTCCAACACAGGAGTCTTGAAGTCACGAAATGTGAAACCCTAAATTCACTAAATAGGCGCATCGCTCAAAGTTTCGACTACCGGAGTTTCGGATACCAGGAGATAGGGATGTCATGGACTCTCATCATCAGGAGTCCCAAAGTGCTGAAATGAAAAATCCCAAAACCCAAAAAAAGGCACATCACTCGGAGTGTTGGATACCAGGATTTCGGTTACTGAGAAATGGAGATGTTAGAGACTCACATCATCAGGAGTCCCAAAGTGCCAAAATGTGAAAAACCGAAACAGACGCATCACTTGGAGTGTTGGATACGAGGATTTCGGTTACCGGGAGATGGAGATGTCAGAGACTCTCATCAACAGGAGTCCCAAAATCGCGAAATGCGAAATGGCGAAATTATATGAGCCATTGGTTCAAGGAGATTGTGGACCATTGATCTAACTCCATTTAGAAGTATTGGATACTAGGATTTCGGATACCGGGAGATGGAAATGAAAAAGACTCTCATCATGAAGAGTCTTGAAGTCGCGAAACCTGAAGTCGTGAAATGATAAAGACTCCATACCAGAGTTTTGGATACCAGGAGTAGGAGGAGTCAAGTGTGAAGACTCTTCATCACAGGAGTCACAAAATCGCGAAACCAAAAGTTGTGAAATGTCATAGACTACATACCATAGTTTCGGATACCAAGAGTTGGAGATGTCAAGGTCTTTCACCACAGGAATACTGAAATGTCGATTCACTGAAATGAAAAATGTTGGAGTACCGGACCATTGATTTGACTCCATTTCGGAGTTTCAGATACCGGGAGTTGAAGTGTCGAAACACTTCACCACAAAGAATGATGAAATGCCGAAATGCCGAAATGCGAAATTGTGAAATGCAGTTTTGACTAAGGATGAGGTCACAGCCATTGGTCACATCGACAGAAGATGGGGGAAGGAGTTAGTGAATACAAGCTCCTTTTCGAAGTTTCAGGGGTCGGGAAATGGAGAGTACTAAAATACTCCACCACGGTGATCCCGAAATGTCGAAGAAACTAAAGAAGATCAGAGTGCTATTGTAGCACTTCTCAATGTAACTTCTATAAACCATTGATGGTTTCTGCCAGAGGACTCGAAGAGACTTTTGTGTGATTTCCAAAGGAACTGAAGGGTCACAAGGAATCTGCCAGTGGGAGAAAAGACTGTTTGTGGAGGATATTAACAGTTGGAAGAGCATTAGAGCCATTAAATACAACAAAGAGGTTGAGGTTAGGTGCAACAGAAGATGAATAATCACAACTACTTGTGATGTGAAGGAATTTGATCATGGCACCTAGTGATGATGGACACATGGGATTAACAAATAGAGAAGCTGAAAAGTTGCCATGATGAACAGGTAGAGCACTCGACATGCAGAGAATGTAGAACCACTGGACATAGGGCATGCACAAGATGCACAAATATCATAAGAAGGTCAAGAAAAGAAGAGACCGATGTTGTTGCGGTGGTGTGGGATGCATGTGTGAAGAAGAAAGTGGAGTGCAGCAACTGAAATGGACAGAAGACAAAAGGTGCATTGAATGGGAATGGTGTGAAAAGCACAAGAGGTAGAAGAAAAAAAAAGTGTAGCGGATGTGTGTAGGAAGACAGTGAGGAAGACARAGCAGCGAAATCTTGCAGAACAATGATGAGACTGGTAAAATTTTGTTGAACACTATATCACTGTAATAAGTTTCAAGTAATTCATATTCATAAATTAGGGTGGTAGGGAGGTGCTAGGGAGGATTGATGTCTTCAGAGGTTCAAGTGGGTGCTTGAATACAGGGAGTTGTAGCTTCCATCTAGTTGGTACTATAGAAACCAGGGAGTTGGTGCTTCCTTCTAGTTGGTGCTAGAGAAACCAGGGAGTTGGTTCTTCCTTCTAGTGGGTGCTAGAGAAAACAGGGAGTTGGTTCTCTCAGCAAGTCGCAACTTGCAAAAAAGGAGGTTGTAGCCTCACAATGAGTAGGTTATAATATATATGATAATGTAAATAATGTAAATAATCCTTATCATATAAAGAATAATAGATTTTTACCCTTTATGGGTTTCCTCGGGAAATATCTGTCTCTATGTATCTCATATATGTGACTGATGTTTAATGTGCCATTGCTTATTTTCTTGCATTATTGTGATTATCATTGAGTTCCTTGTAGATAATTTAAAAGAAGCATAATTGTTTAAGCATGGTAACAACTGATTCACCCACCCCCTTCTCAGTTGTCCAGCAAAAAGAAGGCAAAAATGAACTAAAAAGGGATAAAGGAATGTATGCAACTTAGAAAGGTAGGCATGCATGAAGTCATGAAGGATAAGGCAATGGAAAATGGGCTTCAAGACATGGATGACCAATATGCTTTGAATGAGTAATGCGAGGCAATAAGTCATAACGCAAAATGGTGTTTTTGGGAATGTGTGTCGTGTAACAACAAACATCAGGATGCGTAAAAAGTTTATGTGTGACAACAAGCGTTTATGATGTTTATGATGAGTAACAATGCCTTCAAGCGGTCTATCAATGTATGTTTATCAAAAGTTTTGTGATTCTTGAAAAATCACCGCAGCAGTAGAAGCAATCGCCTTCAAACCTAAAAAAAATGTGAGTACTAATCCTGCAAGAAGACATGTGAGAAGTTCAAAAAGGAAAACATAACATGCAGGAAGAAATATGAATGCGGGAAAGGAAAAATAAAATGTGTGTTTGTACCTATTTCTTACATGCTTGGGTTCGTTATTGACTTCTTTGTGAAGTGACTCAAGAAAATAAATTAACATTAAGCATAAAAACATGTTTTGATTATCGTTTTCAGGAAATAGATGTCCATTTGAAATTTTTGACAATGTTTTTGAATGTAAGGTAGCTAGAGAGGTAGTGGGGGGGCCCAGAGGGCCCATAATGATAATAGTGGAGGTAATTCAATGTAAGGTGGAATAGGTCCACTATATTATTAAATAAGGCCACTATGGTAGTTAGATATAATAAATGGGTAATTAGATATAATAAATCTAAGAGGACTTCTTAGAAGGTTCTACTTCTAGAAGATTCCTCCTCTAGAATGTTCTTAGGTGATGGTAGCACTATATAAAGGGATTCAAGCAATATAATGAGAGATGAAGAAAATTATTGTATTTGGATCGGTAGCTCAATAGGAGTATGCCCCCTCAAAGAGGCAAGTGAACAAGAGAGGATCCCTTCCATAATAGGATCCATTATATGGTGTTTCCCTACCTCAAGGGTTTAGTAATAATAAAGTGTGGTTTCTTCTATATTGCTTGTGGATCTATTGTGTATTCAGCATTTGTGGTGATTATATTTGTATATCTATCTTGGTACTTAACAAGTGGTATCAAAGCACTTTCCTTGGGCAGACATTGTGGGCAAATATTTTTTATTTTTGCAGATTTTTTTTTCGTAGCAGAAAAAAGAGGGCCGTGACATTCTCAAAGTTTTCGGTATATTTTTGTGCACAATTTGTAGAAAAGGGTTGTATATCTGAGTTCCTCTTATAAAAAAACCCAATTTGAAAAAACAAATCGTCCAAAACGGAGTCTGGAAAGTCAAGATATTGAAGTTTTAAAATCTGCAAATTTTCAGGATTTTTTCCACGGACGACGGCGAGCAATTTTTTATTTATGTAGCATATGGAGGTTGAATTTGCCCAAATAAATTACTGATCTGAGTTCCTCTCACAATTTCACCCAATTTAAAAAAAACAATCAGCCAAATCGAAGTCCGGGAAGTGAAGTTTTTTAGGGTTTTCCAGAAAAAACCACAATTTTCTGTCGTAACTTATTGGGTGAGTTCATAGGATGATTATGTTATCACCCCATAAATTATGGGAATCAACTTGTGACTTGGATATTATTGATATTATCTGTATCTAGTGTTCTTATTGGAAATATATTTTTCATTTTGCAAAAAGAAAAAGAAAATAAAAAGAAAAGAAAAGAGAAAAGAGGGCATGAAAGAATGGAAACAAAAGCCCCATGCAATAATAGCAACTTGGTCATACCTTTCAAGCATGACCAAGTTCTTTTAAATTTTCAATGTTGATAGGCTAGTGAATGCATCTGATCAGACTGTCTAATCCTGGTCAGATACCTCATAGGTTAGATCTAGTGAATACATCTGATTAGACCATCTAATCCTGGTCAGGTAGCCCCTAGGGTAGAATTAGTGAATAAGTCTGACCAGACTGTCTAATCCTGGTCAGATCTCCCTTAGGAAAATAATGTCTTAACCCAATAGTCTAACCTGGGTTATTTGTCTTGTGAAAGTAGGTTAGAATGTAGACTAATTTCTTTGCTTGCCTTGCCCAAATAAAATCCATTTGAAAATTCACTACCTCAAGTATCCATTGCCTTAGGATAGGTGAAATAAGGTCCCCTTGGTGGTGTCTATGACAAATTTGGGAAAAAACCCATGAGAAAGCACTTATCCTAATTTTTTGCCTACACATGACATTTGCCGCTCCCGACCTATGCTTCGTTCACCTTTCAATGGTTCAGATCACAGCGCTTGGATCAATGGTTAATATAGCATTCCGGACCCCCCTTGGTGTTCTGCTTTTAACCAAAGGGGGGGGTCCGCAATCGGCGATAATATTTGCGCAGATATGGACGGTCTAGAACAGAGTGGACAAATCCACGGCTCACATTGGATTCCGGACCCCCCCCTCCATTCTGCCTTTAACGGAGGGGGGCGGGGTTTGGAATTAATAATAACGAAGGCACACATCTGGACGACTCTAAACTAAGCGCTCAAATCAACGGTTCATATTGAATTCCAGACCCCCCCCTCCATTCTGCCTTTAATGGAGGGGGGGGTCCAAAATTGATATTAAAGAGCGAGCTAAGATCTGTGGTCAGAAATCCAGCGCGCAGATCAACGACTCACGATGGATTCCGGACCCCCCTTGGTGTTCTGCTTTTAATCAAAAGGGGGGGTCCGAAATGAATATTCCTTACGGAGGGCCCCCTTGGTACTTGTGTCATTGTCCTATTGGTCCATAGGTCCCATCCTCCACACACTGTCTGAAACCCCGTCGCCCCTAGATGTCATCCTCCACTAGGTCCACTTGTCCCACTTGCTCCCGGGTCGAGGTCCCATCCCGTAATTGCTGTCAGTCCATGTTGTCAGTACCATAACCCCCTTCATTCATGTACAACCTCCTTTGGCGACTTTTACCGCCCAATCACAAACCTCCACATCGGTCGTCCGTATACTCTGGCCACCGTCACCTGCCATATCACCCCAAGCGGCCCGTTGTCCATTAATTACTGGGTAATATACCCATTGTCACGCTGACCGTTTTCCCACGTCCGATCGACCCATTTTCGAATAAAACTACCATTCTCCTTTGTATTCGTTATTCATCCATCACACCAGAAACCCCCTTTTCCTCCATTGCTCCCACATCGTGTTCACCTACAGTCAGTCGACCCCACTAACGTATTGTTTTTTGCAGGTACAGTTGCCTAAATGGTGTCTAAGACAAAGCAAACGGAAGAGGAAGAGAATCCGTTCATTCCTCCTCCGGTTGACCTGGATAAAATCCCTCTGGTCGATAAAGATCGCTTGATAGCAGACACGATATGCATTTTTGACTTCTCTGATCTGCAGTCATGGCTTCGGGAAGTCTTCCTTGACCAGAGTGATGAGATTGGGCTCTGGGAGTCCAATTTTCCCCTATATCTATTCCCCCAAATTCACCATTTCCCAGAATTTGCACTCAAGTGCCAAGCTCACTACGTCCCCGACCAGAAAGCCATTGTTTCTTCGTCTGGAGACGTCCTCTTCTTCATCACCCCAGAGGATATTGACCAGATGATGCAGATAACACGCCCGAAATCTGCGTCCCCATTCAACCTGGAAATCCTCACTGAGCTTTATCAAAAGATGAATTTCTCGCAGAGAGCTCTGATAGTTGAACTTTTCCTCCCCACTTCTGCTCCGCTCCCATCCACAAATCCCCCGTACCCTTCTTCTCTATTTTCCACCAAAGGAAATCAAATTATTTCCTCCCTGTCTGCTCTACTTGGGTATTATTCCGATAAATGGGTAGACGAACCCATCCTGGGTTTTCTATCTATCTTCTCAAATGACGAACATTCGACCACATAGTTCAACTACAACACTTTTCTAGCCAATAACATCCATGAACAATTGGTTAATTTCACCACAGAAGGCATGTTCAGGTATTCGTCCATCCTGGCTTACATGTTCATCTATTTCCAAGCAGACAGGTTCAATTTCTCCATGCAGAAGATGGATGCCGCCGGGAGGCCACAGCCAGTCACAGCGTGGACGTCTCTTCTAAAATACAATTATGTCGAATACAACTTCACAACGTTCATTGATCAGTTTTACCACCCTGTGGTAAGTATGTTGAGTGGCATGCCTGAGCCACGGATAAATGACGAAGTCTAGAGAATTCTACACCTCTCGGACAATGCGAAGACGGGGGATTGGTACTTGTATCAGAATCACTCCGAGATCCGAGTTTATGGGTGCGAGTTGGCACCGTACAAGCTTCCGAGATATATACCAGTAAGAATTTTCGCACTGGAATATATTAGACAAATTATGAATTCTGATGATATTCACTTTGTTTCCCTTAAAAATAAGCAACAATTGCAGATTAAAGGGCAGATAGGCTCTTTCATCTGCAATATCAGAGGCGCGGGTGATGAAGCAGACAAACTGTTGAGGGAAATGAAATTTCTGACATGTTTCACCTAGCAGTATGATCCCTACGGGATCATTTCTGAGATGAGAGTCAAAAATAAGAATGCCCCATACGCGCATGAGCCCAGGCTGGAAATCGAGAGATTTGCTAATATGACAGAATGGGAGCCTGATACGTTGGTGGATGTGGAACCAACTGTTGGAATGGAAAGGCAGGTACCCTCAACAAGCGCACCACCCACTGCCACACCTCAGAATCCCAAGGAAAAGAGGCCCCGGAAAGAATCATCTTCTCCCGTAACAGAGGTGTCTTCTGAGGAATTTAAGATGCATGCCAAAAAGCCAAGGACAGTTCCAATGACAGGCACGACAGTGGAGCAATAGATCACCACCACCACAGTGGCCATCCCAGGGGTCAATCTGGCCAGTCTACCTTTCGGCTCGAGTCAACACAAGGAAGCAGCAAAAGCGTTAAAATCCACAGACTCTCCCACAGATGCTTCACCAAGCAAGACTGGGCCCAAGCTGGGCATGTTTGAAATATATGATTTGATCAAGAAGAAAAATCAGACTCTTACTACCAGCACTTATGCCCAGTTCCAGAAGCAGTTGTCCACAACTCAACACAGGCTTCTGTTAGCGTTTGATAAAGAGAAAGGTAGGATGCATATGTCCTTCCTCCAAGCACAAGTGCCAGATCCCAAGGTTATATCAGATTATAAAAGGGCCACGTTTGAGTTTCAGGATAAAGATGTGCATCCAGCAGATCAGATGGATCTGCACAAGCAAACTGGCGAGATGGTTTTCCACACTTTGGCCCACGCTACAACCTCTGCATCAAAATTCCAGGTAGCTTTGAGCAATGCCCAGACCCAACTGAAGCTGGAGAAAATTTCGTCCTTCACAAAAGAAAACAAAATCAAAACATTGGAGGAGTTGGTCCTCAAAATTGGTTATTTCCCCGCGAATGTCAAAGCAGCTGAAGAGATGATTAAAAAGAAAAACGCTGACATCGCGTCTTTGAGGAAACAGCTAAATCTCCCTCCAACGAAAGACCCATAGGCAAAGGAGATAGCTGAAAAGGAAGGTGAAAAAGATGAGATGCTGAAATTACTCATGGAGTAGAACGCTCATTTAAAAGAGATGGAAGCAGAGATGGAAAACTGCTGAGAGATAAAGAGCAAACAAAGACAATGGAAGGCATCCCATTGAGTGTTATCCCAATTGCAGGATTGAGCACAACAACAGTGACAACCGTTCCATCTGCTACAACAGTTCCACTACCAGAGGGAGCCACAGACTTGGCCAAGTCTATGGAGAGAATGAACCTGCAAGATTCTGAAATAATCAGGGTTAAGAAAGAATTAGAGAATCTCCAAGAGCTAAAGACTTCTTTCCAGGCTAGCCTATCCAAAGAGAAACATGTGAACGAGCAAATCAATAAAGAGTTACAGCAGCTCTAGAAATAGACAATGGCAAGAAAGACTTTGGCTGAGGTCAGAGAGATTGTGTGGACAGATATTTCCAGGTCCATAAATGAAATCTGCCCTATGGTTCAAATCATGTTTGAACATAATGAGTTTCTCGAGAGGAGCAAGCAGGCGATGGAGAAGATCAGAACGGAGCTCGGAGACATGCCAGCGCAAGGTAATGAAATCATAAGGTTCCTGAATTCAAAGACCAAGGAGGAACTTGAAGAATTGAAGATTGAGGACAGGACATAAACCATACTTGAAGTCAAAAGAGTTCTAACCAAAAGGGGCCTCATGCTTCATCTTGAGGAGAAAATTCAAGTTATGGATCAAGGAGTGCATAAGTTTTTCAACAAGATAGATGCTCTGCAAAGGAAGGGCCTACCTGGTATGAAGGTCATTAATGACAAATTAATGACACTCCCTGATTATAAGAAAAGGTTGACTGAAGTGTCTAAGGACAATTCTAAGTTTGCAGGGATACAGGGAAGCATCACAGGAAAAACATTCATGGATGCCTTGTAGTTGGATATTAGTATCCAACACGAGATTAAGAACATATTCATCGTCAAGCCCACATTTGCTAAGTACACAGACATGGATGAAGTGTACAGGAGACTGCTTAAAGTCACAGTGCCAGGTCATATCAGATGGGAGGAGCTGTGTGATCTACTAGACTAGCAGATGAGCTGTCGCATCCAATCACCTGTTCTATTAGAAGAGGCTGTGGAGGCACCTCGCCAACGACCTACCCCTAAAGTTCAGCATACTATTGTATTGAGTCATCAAAACAGTTTTGATTAGTTAAGTTAGTTAGTCTAAAAATAGCATGAGCACGTCCTGATCAGTTATGACAGGAGCGTTTGTATTTTGTATTATAAATACTTCAGTTTCCAAAGTATTGAGGGTTTTTGATTCGCACACCCTATCGATGTCAAACTGTATCATTTTTGGGGAGATCCACCACTAATAAAGAAGGGGCATTTCACAGGATTCTTGCGTATGTTCACTGGTGATGTGGTTTTCTAAGTTAAGTGTTTTCTTTCTCTATATCCATTTTGTTATCTGAATCTAATCTTTACGAATAGCGTTATGTTGTAGGATTTATCTCTGATACCCTGTTTCCGATTCTATAGATTTAAATGTTTATCTTCTAATATCTTCAATTAAGAAATTCTTAACTTCTTGTTAATTAAAGTTATTTTCCTCACCTGTTCTTCCATTCATCATTTTAATTACTAAAAGATCCAGTGAATGTATTACCTCACCTTGTGAAAATCTTCTTTGGCGTTTCTGGTTATTTCTTGGATTTGATTAAATACAGACCCCATAGCCCAATGGATGTGTAGTTTGTCTCAACCAACATCTAAAAACCCTTTACAACAAAACCAATAATTCTTTTAACTAGCCTAATATCTGAGATTAAACAAAGCTAAATCATATAGAGAGATCCCTCTCTGAAGCTGGAAGAGCTAGATCCAAGCTTTAAAAGCGGTTGGTTAAGGTTACCTTTGTGAGTTTCTTCTTTTCAACCTCTAGGAAATTTACCAAGTGCTAACATAAATGGCGACTCCACTGGGGACGAATTAAAATTTAATACCTCACCTTTCTTCCCCTAAAGAAAGTTTGACTCTGAGAAGGAAGTAATGATTAGAGGTGGGTTAACTCTGTACATATTATTTTCAGAATCTCCCTTTAAAGTTTTTTCCCTTTTCAATGTTCCTCTATGACTATTCCTGCAGCAGTACAACCCAATATTGAGCCCGGACTAGCGAATCAAACGCATATTGCGTCAAACCTTTTTGACACAATCCTCAAAACTGCTGCTAACCGGGAATAACTCAAACGTTCATGCGAAGCCATTGAACAAGACATAGCTACTCAGGAACAACTGGAAGCTAGACGACATCAACGTAGAAATCTCCCCTAGTTTCCTTCGCCTTAAAATAAAAAATAAAAAATATATACATATAAGAACCCAAAAAGAGTTATGGCTCCCAAGAAAGTTCACACTCGATCTCATCCAGACCCAGAACCCCCTACGATGACAGATAATCCCGAACAATTGCTCAGGCAAAATACCTTAGCTACCAGTTCATCGAGTTGTACTCCCCTTCATAAGTCTCCTTCCTTTTCTGGAGAACCTGATATCGTTCAAAATATTGATCTTGATTTTCTTCCTCCATGAAACCTTGTCAGGACACGGTCGGAAACATTTGTGTCAATACTCGTCCTCGACCCAACTGTATTGCAGCCCCGAACCCCCGAAGTCTCGTCTCCTATGACTAAAATACAAACCGCTACCTCAGCACCGCCCAGTCCTTCATCGACTTCGTCTTCCGCCGCTACCTCTCAAACCACCCAGGTTGTTGTCCCGCCTCCTCCACCCGTCATGGATGCTCGATATGCCCCTTTGGTGTTTGCTGCACCACTACATGCCATGCCCCAAGATTACCAGACTAGGCTCCCATAGTTTGATGCAACCAGAACTTTAAACGCACAACAACATGTGGATAAAATGAATGACTACTTGGATTTACAAGAAGTCGACGAAGTCGACGTTCAGAAGAGACTGTTCACCCAAAGTCTGACAGGGGACGTCAAGAAATGGTTCAAAGCCCTACCCGCTGCATCAATCCCTGACCTTGTCGCGTTTCAAAGGAGTTTTCTCGACAGATGGGAGGTAAAGAAAAACCCTCTCCAGATACTGTCAGAATACAAAAATATAAAGAGAAATCAAGGTGAATCTGTCCAAGATTATTGCACATGTTTTAACAATTTGTACAATGCAATCCCAACTGAAATCAAACCTCCACAAGGTTTGGCCTTGATTAAATTCCCTGATGGATTCGATGCTGACATGTCTTACCAATTAAGAGAAAGAAATGCTGCCACCCTGGAAGAGATGCAGAAAAGTATTGTTTCAGTTGAAGCCAATCTGTTGGCAAAACGGGCACGCCAACGGACGGAACGAAGAGTCACGATCAAGGAAGAACCTTCCACATCTAACAATGATTCCAAATTAGATACCGTAGTCATATCATTGGCCTTATTGTTAGAAAGATCGAGTATTTCAGACAGGAATCCTCTGAGAGACGACACACCGGCTCCTCAGATTCGGAACCCCAATTTCAGGAGAAACCCTCCTCAAATCAGACAAAGAGATCCCAGAGATCAAAGAGATAAAAGAGACCAGAGAGGTCCTGATCAACCGATCAGGCCTCCCTTGCAAGAAAACTACGCTGACGATGGGGGGGAAGTAAATGAGGAATTTGAGGACACTCATATCAACCTCATGGGTATTCATGATAATGAGGCCATTTTCCTTACTCAAGAAGAGCAGGAACTCTTTCTGCTAAATCAAACAAAGGTAAGTGAGGAGGCAGAGGATGCAAGACAACGGGCCTACGAAAACGCTATTTTGGAAGTGCACCACCAACACAACTTGCTAAGTAAGAAGACAGAAGGAAATTCCTTTAAAAAGACGACAAAAACGCAGAGGGTAGCTGAGAGTGAGAAAACCCCCGAGAAGACCACTACTGAAAAGCCTTCCGAGAAAGGTAAAACTGATGCTCTGGTGAAGAAAAGAGTCACCATACTGAAAAGACAGGCACAGCCCAAAGTTTCACCTGTTAATCTGCCCAGTACTTCTGAGCGGAAGGATGTGGTGGATCAACCAGAATCAACGAATCAGACCCGAACTCCTGCACCGTTTAGCCTGGAGGCAGAATTGGCCAAAATCAAAATTCCCGTCCCACTGACTGAGTTGATAAGAAGAGGCGGTTATCGTTCACAGGTACTCAAAGCGTTAGACATTGAACCCAACATAGGCACCAAGGCCTTGACTATCATATCAGTGACCCATTCGGACACTGTGAACCTTGCTGATGATCGCCCAGAACTCCTTTTCGGACCTGAGGTTGACGGTCGAGATGATACCGGTGATGTAGCTCCCTTTTACATCAGTTTGAACATACATGATTTGATATTGAATAATTCCATGTTGGATTCAGGTGCCTCACATAATTTGATGCCTAAAGCAGTAATGGAAAAACTGGGATTGGAGGTTACTAGGCCTTACAAGGATCTGCACTCATTTGAATCCAGCAAAGTCAAATGTATTGGCCTGATTAAGGACCTCTGCATCACCCTGGTTCAGATCCCTTCAAAAATCATGGTAATGGACGTAGTGGTTGCAGACATCCTGCCAAAGTATGGTATGTTGTTATCCCGATCTTGGGGAGCTAAGTTGAAAGGAACCCTGCAGCTGGATATGTCTTACACCACTATCCCAGTGTTTGGAAAACAAAGGAGGTTATACAGGGAAACACTAATGAAATATATGGTCAGTAGTCAAGAGAAACCTCATAATTACCCCCTTTACTCTACCCATTCTGATTTAGATTCGTTCATCTTGTACAATGATGGGGATACTGGAGAGCAATATACTCAGCTGATAGAAGATGTAGCTAGTCAAGATGAAGGCCCAGAAAGTGGAGAGGCAACAAAGATGGAAAATATAATCACTGAAGATTTCCCTGCTGATTTCTAGAGTATGGATTTCAATGGTGTTGTGAGTAAAGAAGGAGCAGGAGCTGGAGTCTGGTTGCACAATCATCAAAAAAGGTATTCAGAAAATCATTCCTATAAGTTAAATTTCCATTGCACTAACAACGTTTCCGAGTATGAAGCTTTAATGCTCGATCTGAAGCTATTGAAGAAAGTTGGTGCCAAGCAAATAATGGTAAGGGGTGACTCTGAATTAATAATAAAACAAATTAAAGGTGAATATGCTGCTAAACACCCACACCTTAGAGCCTACCGGAATGCCATTCTTGATGCGTTGAAATGTTTTAACGAGGTTGAATTGCAGGTAATGCCGAGTGGACATAATATCTTGGCTGACGAATTAGCTACGTTAGTTGCGTCATGCAAGATTCCCTTTCGCCAAACTCGCTCATACACGGTTGAAGTCAAATGCAGACCGACAGTGCCCGATAATATCAGGTACTGGCAAGTGTTTGGAAATGACGATCAGAAAGAGGACTTTCTGCAATGCAAGAACAATTTCGAATGTACAAACATAGATGTAGAAAATGAAAATGAGAATGTAAATAATTCTAAATTCGAAACAGATAGCGTGAGTAATGTAAATACGGTAGATACAATAGATTCATGAAAGATTGGAGATGACGAAATGGATGCCGATATTTTACAATTAAAAAGCAATGTTTTACCTAGAGGTCTTGTCCCGTTAGAAGATCTGTTTGACAACGATGATGTAGCTAAGAAACCAAAAATAGAAGCCCATGGGAAAGAAGTAGAAGACTACAATATAGGAACTGAAGAGAAACCTAATATGGTTAAACTGTCAAAATCCTTACCCCCAGAACAAAAGCTTAAGTACATTGATCTATTCAAGGAATATTCAGACGTTTTTGCGTGGAGCTATGAAGATTTGAAAGCCTATGACACCAACATTATACAACACAGGATTCCCATAAAGGAAGACCAGAAACCATTTAGGCATAAACTTAGGAGGATAAATCCCAAGTTGCTTCCCTTGATAGAAAAAGAGATTAAGAAAATGTATGAGGCCAAGATCATAGTCCCCCTATGTTTCTCTAAGTGGGTTTCTAATTTAGTCCCTACACGCAAGAAAACTGGGGAAATCTGACTCTGTATAGATTTCCAAAATTTGAACAAGGCATCCCTGAAGGACAATTACCCCTTGCCTAAAATGGATCACCTCCTGCAAAGAGTGGTCGGGTCCAGTAGAATTTCTCTGTTAGATGGTTTCTCAGGCTACAACTAGGTCCTAGTTCACCCCGACGATCAGGAAAAAACCGCTTTCACCATCCCATGGGGAACTTTCATGTATGTGAAGATGCCTTTTGGTCTGATGAACACAGGAGAAACTTTCTAGAGGGTGATGGACATCGCCTTCATAGAAGAGTCAGGTAAGTTTATTGTCGTCTACTTAGATGATGTGACAGTGTTTTCCCAATCTGATGATGAACACCTGTGGCACCTTAGACGAGTTTTCGAAAAGTGTAGAAGGTTTGGGATTTCATTAAATCCTAAGAAGTGTCTTTTTGGGTTAGAAGAGGGTAAACTGTTGGGACATATCATCTCTAAAGAGGGAATCAGAATTGACCCCAGCAGAATTGAGGCCATACTAAAGGTAGAACACCCAAGAAACCTCAAAGAACTACAATCTTTTATAGGGCAGATTAACTTTCTTCGAAGATTCATTCCTAATCTAGCCGAGCTCCTCTGAAACATTACAAACATGCTAAAAAAAGATGCGAAAATAAAATGGGATCCTGAGTCTAGGCAATCTTTCGAACAGGTAAAATGTGCACTTACTGAAGCCCCAGTTTTGATTAGTCCCGATTTCACTAAGGATTTCTATCTTTTCTCTTTCGCTTCTGAACATACTATAGCAGCTGTATTACTGCAGAAGAACAGTGAGGGGTACGAACAACCCATCGCTTTCTTTAGCAAAGCTTTAAGAGATGCTGCCCTGAACTACAATATTATGGAGAAGCAAGCTTTTTCTTTGGTAAAGGCTATAAAGGACTTCAGGGTCTATATTATTCATTCACACGCCATAGCGTATGTTCCAAACGCGGTAGTGAAAGATATATTGACACAAGACAATCCTGATGGGAGAAGGGGAAAGTGGATTGCAGTTATTCTAGAATATGACATAGAAATTAAGCCCACAAAACTGATCAAAGGCCAAGGACTTGCTAAACTGATGGATGAATCTAACTTTCAGGCTCTAGAAATTAATTTCCTAGATGTGGCGGATGAATAGGGCGAGATGGCGACTCCAAACGTTAAAGAGGTTTTTCTAAACTCTCCATGGTATGCAGACCTTATTTTTGTTTTACAAAATTTACAAGCTCCCCCTGGTTTAACTAAAACTAAAGCTAGATTTTTAAAGTTGAAAGCTTTGAAATTCTGTATCCTAGAAGGGAAATTGTATTGGAAAGACCCTGCAGGTATTCTTTTAAATTGCTTACTCAAAGATGAAGCTGACAAAGTGTTGCAGGAGTTTCATGCAGGTGAATGCGGTGGCCACTTGAACTGGAAGGTTACAGCCAACAAAATACTCAGAGCTAGATTTTACTGGCCCACCCTATTTGCAGACGTCCATAAAAAAGTAACAACATGTCATCAGTGCCAACTGTTTGAGGGTAAAAGGAAACTTCTTCCTCTACCACTTAAACCAATTTTAGTCGAGGCTCCTTTCCAACAATGGGGACTTGACTTCATTGGAGAAATACACCCTCCATCTTCGGGCCAACATAGGTGTATTCTCACTGCCACTGACTATTTCACCAAATGGATCGAGGTTGTACCAAGAAGGCAAGCCACTGACTCTGTTATTATCAAGTTTCTCGAAAATAATATTTTATCCCGTTTTGGTTGTCCTAGAAAGATCATTACTGACAATGCAGCTGCCTTTCGGTTGAATAAACTCATTGACTTCTGCAGTCATTACCACATCGGCTTGGGGCATTCCATAGCCTACTACCCTCAGGGGAATGGGTTGGCGGAATCCTCAAACAAAACTTTGGTAAATATCATCAAGAAAACGTTGCAGGAGAATAAAAAATCATGACATGATAAGTTGGTATTTTCTTTATGGGCAGATAGACTGACCACCAAAAGGTCAATTGGTATGTCACCATACCAACTGGTTTACAGTACAGAGGCTATGTTCCCAACTTCTTTGGGATTCCCTGTCATGAAGTTACTCCAAGAGATGCAAGCTGAACCAAACGACTCCCAGAGACAAATCAATCAGATGATTCATTTGCAGCAGACTAGAGAGGATGTTTTCAATAAAACACAGGTCATCCAAGAGAACATTAAGAAGATCTTTGAAAAACGAACCAAGGAGGATGATTTTGAGCTAGGAGACCTGGTGTTGATATGGGATGCCAGGAATGAGGAAAAGGGAAAGCATGGGAAATTTGATCATCTATGGACAGGACCTTACATGATCCAAGCTTTCAGAGGGAACAACGCCTTTTTGTTAAACAATGCCGATGGGTCAGATCTGCCAGGAGCACCTGTGAATGGCAGAATGCTGAAACATTATGTCACTCCTCAGTAAGAGATTTGAAGAAATCACTCTCCACTGTACATACCGTTTTAATTTTCAGTCTTTACTTGCATTTTTCTGAGTGAAGGACGACAGTCTTGAAGCCCGAAGAGAAGGCCCTAAGATGCTGATCATTGTTTTTCAATACTTTCCTTAGGATCAGACCAATGAAGGCTAATAGACAGATTGGTTCAGGATGACAGGAATCTGGATTCTTGGCACTTAACAGGGCAAGTACCATCCCCATGTGGAGCCGCCTGTTATCACCCCATAAATTATGGGAATCAACTTATGACTTGGATATTATTGATATTATCTGTATCTAGTGTTCTTATTGGAAATATATTTTTCATTTTGCAAAAAGAAAAAGAAAAGAAAAGAGAAAAGAGGGCATAAAAGAATGGAAACAAAAGCCCCATGCAATAATAGCAACTTGGTCATACCTTTCAAGCATGACCAAGTTCTTTTAAATTTTCAATGTTGATAGGCTAGTGAATGCATTTGATCAGACTGTCTAATCCTGGTCAGATACCTCATAGGTTAGAGCTAGTGAATACATCAGATCAGACCATCTAATCCTGGTTAGGTAGCCCCTAGGGTATAATTAGTGAATAATTCTGAACAGACTGTCTAATCCTGGTCAGATATCCCTTAGGAAAATAATGTCTTAACCCAACATTCTAACCTGGGTTATTTGTCTTGTGAAAGTAGGTTAGAATGTAGACTAATTGCTTTTCTTTCCTTGCCCAAATAAAATCCATTTGAAAATTCACTACCTCAAGTATCCATTGCCTTAGGATATGTGAAATAAGGTCCCCTTGGTGGTGTCTATGACAAATTTGGGAAAAAACCCATGAGAAAGCACTTATCCTAAGTTTTTTCCTACACATGACATTTGCCGCTCCCGACCTATGCCTCGTTCACCTTTCAATGGTTCAGATCACAGCGCTTGGATCAACGATTAATATAGCATTCCGGACCCCCCTTGGTGTTCTTCTTTTAACCAAAGGGGGGGGGTCCAGAATCGACGATAATATTTTCACAGATCTGGACGGTCTAGAACAGAGCACGCAAATCCATAGCTCACATTGGATTCCGGACCCCCCCCTCCATTCTGCCTTTAACAGAGGGGGCGGGGTCCAAAATTGATAATAACGAAGGCGCACATCTAGACGGCTCTAAACTGAGCGCTCAAATCAACGGTTCACATTGAATTCTGGACCCCCCCTCCGTTCTGCCTTTAATGGAGGGGGGGGTCCGGAATTGATATTAAAGAGCGAGCTAAGATCTGCGGTCAGAAATCCAGCGCGTAGATCAACAACTCACGATGGATTCCGGACCCCCCTTGGTGTTCTGCTTTTAATCAAATTGGGGGTGTCCGGAATGAATATTCCTTACGGAGGGCCCCCTTGGTACTTGTGTCATTGTCCTATCGGTCCATAGGTCCCATCCTCCACACGCTGTCTGACACCCTGTCACCCCTGGATGTCATCCTCCACTAGGTCCACTTGTCCCACTTTCTCCCGGGTCGAGGTCCCATCCCGTAACTGCTGTCAGTCCACGCTGTCAGTACCATAACCCCCTTCATTCATGGACAACCTCCTTTGGTGACTTTTACCCCCCAATCACAGACCTTCACGTCGGTCGTCCATATACTCTGGCCACCATCACCTGCCATATCACCCCAAGTGGCCCGTTGTCCATTAATTACTGGGTAATATACCCGTTGTCACGCTGACCATTTTCCCGCGTCCGACCGACCCATTTTCGAATAAAACTACCATTCTCCTTTGTATTCGCTATTCATCTATCGTGCCAGAAACCCCCTTTTCCTCCATTTCTCCCACATCGTTTTCACCTACAGTCAGTCGACCCCACTAACGTATTTTTTGTTGCAGGTACAGTTGCCTAAATGGTGTCTAAGACAAAGAAAACGGAAGAGGAAGAGAATTCGTTGATTCCTCCTCCGGTTGACCTGGATAAAATCCCTCTGGTCGACAAAGATCGCTTGATAGTGGACACGATATGTAGTTTTGACTTCTCTGATCTGCAGTCATGGCTCCGAGAAGTCTTCCTCGACCAGAGTGACGAGATTGGGCTCTGCGAGTCCAATTTTCTCCTATATCTGTTCCCCCAAATTCACCATTTCCCAGAATTTGCACTCAAGTGCCAAGCTCACTACGTCCTCGAACAGAAAGCCATTGTTTCTTCCTTTGGGGACGTCCTCTTCTTCATCACCCCAGAGGATATTGACCAGATGATGCAGATAACACACCTAGAATCTGTGTCCCCATTCAACCTGGAAATCCTCACTGAGCTTTATCAAAAGATGACTTTCCCGCAGAGAGCTCTGATAGTTGAGCTTTTCCTCCCCACTTCCGCTTCGCTCCCATCCACAAATCCCCTGTACCCTTCTTCTCTATTTTCCACCAAAGGAAATCAAATTATTTCCTCCCTGTGTGCCCTGGTTGGGTATCATTTCGATAAATGGGTAGACGAACCCATCCTGGGTTTTCTATCTATCTTCTCAAATGAAGAACAACCAACCACACAATTCAACTACAACACTTTCCTAGCCAATAACATCCATGAACAATTGGTTAATTTCACCACAGAAGGAATGTTCAGGTATTCGTCCATCTTGGCTTACATGTTCATCTATTTCCAAGCAGACAGGTTCAATTTCTCCATGCAGAAGATGGACGCCGACGGGAGGCCACAACCAGTCACAGCATGGACGTCTCTTCTGAAATACAATTCTGTCAAATATGACTTCACAACGTTCATTGATCAGTTTTACCACCCTATGGTAAGTATGTTGAGTGGCATGCCTGAGCCACGGATAAATGACGATGTCCGGAGAATTCTACACCTCTCGGACAATGCGAAGACGGGGGATTGGTACTTGTATTAGAATCACTCCGAGATCTGAGTTTATGGGTGCGAGTTGGCACTGTACAAGCTTCCGAGATATATACCGGTAAGAATTTTTGCACTGGAATATATTCGACAAATTATGATTTCTGATTATATTCACTTTGTTTCCCTTAAAAAGAAGGAACAATTGCGGATTAAAGGGCAGATAGGCTCTTTCATCTGCAATAGTAGAGGCGCGGGTGATGAAGAAGACAAATTGTTGAGGGAAATGAAATTTCTGACAAGTTTCACCTGGCAGTATGATCCCTACAGGATCATTTCTGAGATGAGAGTCAAAAATAAGAATGCCCCATACGCGCATGAGCCCAGGTCGGAAATCGAGAGATTTTCTAATATGACAGAATGGGAGCCTGATATGTTGGTGGACGTGGAACCAACTGTCGGAATGGAAAGGCAGGTACCCTCAACAAGCGCACCACCCACTGCCACACCTCAGAATCCCAAGGAAAAGAGGCCCCGGCAAGAATCGTCTTCTCCCGTAACAGAGGTGTCTTCGGAGGAATTTAAGATGCATGCCAAAAAGCCAAGGACAGTTCCAATGACAGGCACAAAAATGGAGAAAGAGATCACCACCACCATAGTGGCCATCCCAGGGGTCAAGCCCTCCAGTCTACCTTTCGGCTCGAGTCAGCACAAGGAAGCAACAAAAGTGTTAAAATCCACAGACTCTTCCACAGATGCTCCACCAAGAAAGACCGGGCCCAAGTTGGGCATGTTTGAAAATTATGATTTGATCAAGAATAAAAATCAGACTCTTACTACCAACACTTATGCCCAGTTCCAGAAGTAGTCGTCCATAGCTCAACACAGGCTTCTTTCAACGTTTGATACAGAGAAAGGTAGGATGCATATGGCCTTCCTCCAAGCACAAGTGCCAGATCCCAAGGTTATATCAGATTATAAAAGGGCCACGTTTGAGTTTCAGGCTAAAGAAGTGCATCCAGCAGATCAGATGGATTTGCACAAGCAAACTGGCGAGATGGTTTTCCACAATTTGGCCCATGCTACAACCTCTGCATCAAAATTCCGGGTATCTTTGAGCAATGCCCAGACCCAACTGAAGCTGGAGAAAATTTCGTCCTTCGCAAAAGACAACAAAATCAAAACATTGGGGGAGTTGGTCCTCAAAATTGGTTATGACCCCGCGAATGTCAAAGCAGCTGAAGAGATGATTAAAAAGAAAAATGCTGACATCGCGTCTTTGAGGAAACAGCTAAAGCTCCCTGTTCGTGCTCGAATCGTCGTCGGGTGAGCAAGAATGGGAGCACTAGCATGCCCTGTTGGGCTCAGCAAGGCAGAACAGGTTTGCTGTGGATCAAAATGGGTTAACAGAGAATAGAAAACCAAACGAAATAAAATCTACCT
>ML808289.1:0-15080 GCA_009831015.1 Picea engelmannii
GTTTGTCTCTAAATCCCAAGAAATCTCATTTTGTAATGTAGGAAGGTAAACTCTTGGGCCATATAGTATCTAGGGAAGCAATCAAAATCGATCCGAAAAGAGTTGAAGTTATAGATACCATAAATATTCCTAGGAACAGAAAAGAAATCCAGTCTTTTTTAGGAAAAATAATTTTTTAAGAAGATTCATTCCAAACTTTGCTGAAATTGTTAAACTAATTACAGATATGCTCAAGAAAGATAGTGAGGTGAAATGGACAACCGAAGCTAAATCATCCTTCGAACGAATCAATAAAGTTATAGGAGAAGCACTGGTGTTGGCCAACCCAAATTATATGAAAGAATTCTTGATTTTTTCATATGCCTCTGAACATACTATCGTGGCCGTGCTCTTACAAAAGAACGATGAAGATTTCGAGCAACTAATAGCATTTTTCAGCAAAAGTCTCTGAGACACAGAGTTGAGATATGATATACTGGAAAAACAGGCATATGCAATGGTGAAAGCCCTCAAAGCTTTTAGGACCTACGTGTTGCATTCCAGAATAATTGCCTACGTACCAACCAGCTCTGTAAAACATATATTGGTTCAACCAGATAGTGACAGAAAGAGGGGTCGATGGCTAGCCAAGATTCAAGAATTCGACCTTGAGGTAAAACTGAATAAACTTGTCAAGGGTCAGGGTCTAGCTAAGCTATTAGCTGAATCAAATTTCATAGCACTCGGGATAAATCATCTGCAAACTTACGGAGACCTTCCAAATATACAAGAATTTGATGTGCAAACACCTGCAATTCAGATTCAAGAAAATTTTTCTTCCTCTACTTGGTATGGCGACATAGTTTCATATCTCCTGACTCTTTAGTGCCCAAGTGATATGACTCATTCCAAGGTGAGAACGTTGAAGTTGTACGCAGTAAAATATTACATCATTGATAGCCAACTGTATTGGAAGGATCCCCTAGGCTTTCTATTAACCTACTTAATAGAATCTGAAACGGAGAACATCATAAATGAGTTTCATGAAGGGGTGTGTGGAGGACATCACGCTTGGAGAGAAACGACCTATAAAATCCTAAGAGCTAGATACTATTGGCCGAAATTATTTACTGACTTGAATACTAAAGTCAGAGCATGTAACTCTTGTCAACTATTCTCAGGTAAACAAAATCTTCCCGCACTCCCCTTGATTTCGGTCAAAACAAAAGATTTGTTTCAACAATGGGGTCTGGATTTCATTGGCGAAATCCATCCACATTCGAGTGCACAACATAAATGGATCTTAACCGCCACAGACTATTTCACTAAATGGGTAGAAGCCATTCCGATACGAAATGCTACAGACTCAGTGGTGATCAATTTCTTAGAAGAAAACATTTTATCTAGATTTGGCTGTCCTCAAAAGATAGTTATTGATAATGCCCAAGCTTTCAAATCCATGGTGATGGTCAATTTTTGTCAAAAGTATAATATTGTACTAGGGCATTCCACAACCTACTATCCTCGGGGAAACAAATTAGCCGAATCATCAAATAAGAGCTTGATCACTATAATTTAAATGATGTTGACTAAAAATAAGAAAGCCTGGCATGTTCATTTGAAACATGCTTTGTGGAAAGATCGCATCGGCACTAAGAAGTCAATCGGAATGTCTCCTTTCCAAATGGTGTATGGTACCGACGTAGTCCTCCCCATAAATCTCGCTCTGTCCGTAATGAAGCTTTGGCAAGATGCGAAGGAAGAGCCGAACAATGTTACCAGAAGAATAAATCAGTTAATTGAAGTTCAACAAAATAGGGCTGAAGTGGATGAGAAACTTCAGAAATATCAAGACAACATGAAAGCTCTGTTTGATAAAAAGGCTAAAGATAGGGAATTTCTCCCTAGTGACCTGGTTTTGAAGTGGGATGCTAGAAAAGAAGACGCAGGAAAACACAGTAAGTTTGACCACATCTAGTTTGGGCCCTTCAAGATCATGGCTTCCGAGGGAAAGAACTCATTCTTATTAGAAAACCTCGATGGGAAAATCCTTAGTGCCCCTATCAACGGGCGTTATCTAAAGCATTTCATGCAATGAACACATTCCAAATCCCCATTGTATATATCGGTTTGAGCTTTATGTTTTAGTTCACAATTTTTCGTTTCTTTGAATACTTGCTGATAGTTGAGAGATAAGGATGTATCAGAAGCCAACACTCACTTTTCAGAACATTGGTTTTCTCTCAAAACAGGTGATAAATAAATGGTTTACTTGGTTGAAAATGTAAATAAAATCTGAGGTATGAGCTTCTACCCTAATGACCCAAGCAAAATTTTCAAGGGGATCTCACTAATTATGAAAGAAGTCTCATCCATAAAAATATTGTCACTTGACCAACAACCAGAGGAATATAAGAATTACAGCCTAATCCTAAAAGTCCTCTCTGAGTTTTGATCAAATTAAAATTAAAATTAAAAATGAAATAAAATTTATAAAAAAGAAAATAAGAATAAAAAGACCTTAAAGAAAATACGAGAATCAATGAACAAGCTTGTGTGGGATTGACCTTGTTCTCAACAAAACTTTTGAATATTATTTCTGTTTTATTCTGCCCAACCTCAAGTTTTATTTTCCTATGATTCTCAATACCTCTCCCTAGTCTTCATAGAGAGAAAAGACTTCACCTTAACTCTGAAAACTTAGAAACATGTCTTCAAAATAATGTTAGGCGAAAATTTATACATCCCTTTCAACTTAACTGAAAGAAAGTATGTTTAGGTTAATCCTAATAACTTTAGCTCTCTTATCTAGTTTTAAACTAACTAGTTCGCTCAAGGTTGATCCCTAAAATTTAAAATCCCCTATAAAATCTTCTCCATAGGTGAAGATGTATTGAAGATTGAAAGAAAATTAGTTTCGGAGTATACTAAAAGATTATGACAGACCTTTCCTTTGAATATCTTAAACAGATATCATCGCTTGTATGCTACATACAGATTTAATGCCCCCACTTAATGTATTAAAATATAAGACAGACGGCGAAAGGAAATTTGAAAAATCGATTGCCCCCATTTTGCCCAAAAAAAGAGATGATGAAAGGAAATTCATTAAATGATTGCCCTCATCTCGGCATTTAAATGCTAAATTACTAATTGAAGTGGTGAAAGGAAATTCAATGGGAGAAGTAGAAACTTCACCGGGGTACTGAACGGGCTCGCTGGCAGTGAAGCAACGTCTATGATATATGTATGGTTTTCATACGTATCTATATGATATACTCTAACATCTAATTCCTTTTCAGTAATATTTACATTCTGAACCAACGAGGGATCCCCCTAAGAAATTATGTTACATATACTCGACCTTGATGCGAACGAAATCGATCAAACCTTGATATTTCGGCTAAAGTTACTTTGATTATCTTAAGCAAATCCAAATACAGTTTTAAGAAAGAGGAATCTCAAACAGACTAACTGAAGGCCATGATTTGATGTGTTTTAAAGGTTTTCTAAGTTTCGGTTGAAACTCTTTTTTTTCTTCAGTATGATCCTTTTCCAAACGTGTTTCACAGAAATGCAATAATGACTCCATTTACCCAATAAAGGCACTTGGTCTATTGTTCTTTGATGTCTCGCAGGGAAACGTGATCCCTAGATGGAGCCTATGTTGGAACACATATATTTCTAAACTTTAGATTTTAAATAGATTTCATTCCCAGTTAAAATAAGAATAAAGTGCGCTTGATTCTCACCGTTGATGAAGTTTTCCTTTTGATAGAACGATCATTTTTCCGAGTTTTTTTTGGAGCCGCCTGATTATTAAAAGGTCAAACCCCTAGAGAATACTTCGGAGTTTCATACTTCAGGCATTTCAACATGCCTCACCTTCAAAGTCCCGATACGCGAAAAGCGTTTGACAGATCCTAGTCACCATATACACGTATACCTTCCTAAGCTTTAACAGGTCACTGTGGGAAGTGGCCCTTTGGGAAAACAACAGAGATCTAAGTTGTAAATATATGAAATGCAAAGTCCCGAAATATTAAACCTTTGTTAAATAAACTAATCTCGATTAAAGGTAATTAATAGCTTCACACAACCGGAGTTCAGATATTCACCATCCATTGCATTCTAAATTGACGAAACCCGAACTCTCGAAATGCCTTAAGCGTTAAGCAGAGTTAATTAAAGATTAAAGACAATTAGCAAATAATTAATCCCTGCACGATTTCGAGCTTCAAAAATCATATACTGAGCTATTATCGGATATCCCAAGGTCCAAAAGCTTGAAAAGAATTAAGGTTAAAAGTGATTGGTTAATGGGCTAAACACTGTTATCTCATGTTAATTTTTCGTTAAAACGTAGTTCGGGTAAATTAACATATTATTTCACATATCCCGATCACGAACCACCAACTATTAATGGCATTAATAATCGATCTATGGCAATGATTTCAAATAATATCTCGGAACACCGCCTAAATCTTTTCATTAAGGAAAGTGAATACATTGTTAGTAAAGGTATACACAAATTGATGCACTTAAGGCGAAAAAGATATTGAATTCTAAATTCCAATTGCATTTTCACAAAACAACAAGTTTGAGCAAGATAAGAAGTTCGTGCATTTCTTGTAACAGGTAACAAATTTCTGAGCTCGTGATATTATGGCTCCACGGAAAACGGTGAAAGCGACTGGTGAAAGCTCGAGCTCGAACATCGATGTCCTCTCAGACACTTCACCCAGAACCATAGATACAATGAAAACCTGGACGCAGGTATTTGATATTCTGCAATACAAATTGATCAACTGCCCAAATAATTCGAGCGACGAGGAGACTGAAACCTAGGCTACGAGACTCAAATATGTTGCTCAATCAGAGTTACATAAAATAGCCGTGTGGCGAAGGCTTGTGCCTTAAATGATATGATTGGTTGGTCGCTGGAGAATCTTGACATCTCGACCATGAGCATCTGCAATTGACGAAAAGCTGCAGTTGGGTCTTTTCGACCATAGCATTTTTAGGTAATGTACAAATTGTCCCCAGTACCCAATTACATTTATAATATCGCTTTCCTGATGGATTTCGACAGAAAAGAATGCGAGCAATATGGGAAGAACTTACCTGACTTGATCAAGGATTGGTACTCACATCCTGAGAAATTTAGAGCTGACACCCATGGCGTATATGTTGTTGCATCATTAGAACCTCAGATGATGTATGTAGCCATGATGTTATGTCAACTTTTTGGGAAGGAAAACACTGCTCATTTCTTATTGCCATGGGTACCAATCAGGCATACAGTAGCATAATGGTATTCCTTCGACTGGGAAAAAATACTATCGGACAATTTGGTCAAGGAAATCACAGAATATCAGTCATTGAAAGCCAAAGGGAAACCTGCCCCATTTTACATGTCAGCATACATCATGGATGTCATTTGTTTTATGACACCATTTCCTTTAATGGGTTGGCGCTAGACTCCGACCAATGCTGAACCAATACATTTCTATCACTCCAAGCTATGGGAGGATAAAGAAAAAGATTTCTTCTACAAAATCTGCAACTATGTGGTGGTGTCGATGCATATCGCTATATACGGTTGCCTACCTCCCAGGATTTCAGACAAGATATTGGCCAACCTCGGAAAAATAACGGATTGGTACATTGAAGAACATTTCTCTTACACAAGGGTTTTTGGATGTTCCATTCCTCCACGTGCCTTACCAATGTTTCTATCAGATCGATTGGTGTGCCGAGAGGTAACACATCAAACTATGCTAGGAGGAATAAGTAAAGAGCTAAAGGCAGAGCGTAAAAAAGTGTGGCCCACCTTTCCTTTGCAGGTTGGTACTTTCTCACTGTTAGATTTCAGCCACTCAAAGGTAGAGGTCGTGGTCCTAAAGGACATTAAGCTGGTAAACATTGAATTCAAGAAACATGATCCCTAGAAGGTCGTGGGAAATCACATGGATCTTTATAATCTAAGGAGATATGAGCACAAAGATTCCCCACAGGATGAGATATTCTGAGGAGCAAGATCTTATCAGGAAGTGTGGAGCCGAGTCCAGACTCTAGCTCCAGACAAATTAGTCGAGTTCTATAATTTTCAGAGACACCGAAGAAATAGTCTATCGAAAGTCTTACAGGGAGAAGTCTCGACATCTCCATCCACACAAGAAGTTGGGACCCATAATTTAGAAACCGGAAGTTCCAGTGGACAAGACATTCAGGAAAATTTGGTGAAAGCAGAGTTTTTGACACAGAAAGAAAATACTGCACCATCAAATCAACCTGATGATCAAACGAAAGCTCAAACTAAAGTTTTGATAAAAAAAAGGGACAGGATGCATCATTGTCTACACGAGAAAAGTCAACTACTAATACAATAGGGCAACCACAGACCACCCAAATAGGTGACCCTATTATGTATTTGACCCCTTTACAGACGAGTCAGTGGAACCCAAATGTCGAAGTAGTATTTATAGACGATCTTACTCCTATTTTGGTTGAAGAAATGCCCCCTTCTGACTTCTTCTCCAGCAAGAAGAGGAGGGCTATAGTAAAAAGAAAAACTCACCAAAAGGAGGGTGCAACTATCAAGAGACACAAGGTGCTATGTGATGGACAAGCCTTAGAGGAGGCAGAATTCGCTATGGAAGTGGCAAGCTCATTGGGAGCTTTTGCCACAACAAATCAGTATTCAGTTGGGAATTTGAAAGAACAATTGAAGCAAGACCTACTGGTAAGACAGTTGCAATACCAAATAAAGACAGTGGAACATAGTGTAAGAAATGAGATGAATAGGGGTTTTGAGCAGATTAGAGCCTGTGACAAATAGGAAATTCAGCAACTCGAAATCAGTCTCGATGAAATGCATACAAATTCACAGGCAAGTAGAGAATTGGTCATTTAGCAGGGAGGGTTGGTCAAACAAGTACAGGCCAAAATAAAATCAACTGAGAACACAATAGTGTATATGGAGGTTTTCCAAGCCCAACAAAGCCTTTTTACTAAGGTAGAAGCTGTCAAAAACTATTATCAAGTGGTAGACCATTCTTTAAATAAAATTTACTTAAAGGAGAGAGAGGCCATTACAGCTCGAGCTACTTTCCAGGAGGTAGTTTTGTCATCAGCAAAAGATGAAGTAGCCAAGGTCTCTATATTGTCGCTTTCAGAACAAACTTGAGGTGATATAATACTAAAAACCTGGGAGGCCAATCTAGTTGAAAGTAAAAGGTTAGCCAGGGAAGTGAACAAGGCTTGTGAAAAATCATTTTCTTCACTCGACAAAGAGTCACTGGACATTGAAAGAGATAGTATCTCTAAAGCCCTAGGGAAAATTGATATAGCAAGAAATCAACTCAATTCCAAGACAAGCATGGAAGAACCCCGGGCCACAATCTCGCAATTGGAACAAATTGACATTATCCAGATTAATAAGTGGATAGTCAATCCTAGTCTGCGGCTATAGTCCATATCTTTAGAAGCCAGGAGAATGGAGGATAGGTTGCCTCACATAGAAAAAAAGTTATATACTTTTGAGGTGAATGACACAATAGAGCCTTCCAGGTTAGAGCCTTCCAGGTTAGTGGTGCAGTTCGTAGGTAGATGTGTTCAGTGTATCGAGCAAGGGAAAGCCAACACATCTGGGAACAAATGAGACAACAAGTGAATATCATTTACACAGGTCATGATTAAAGGCCAGCTATTTCTGAGTTGGAGGACAAGAAGAAGAAATGTCTCTGCCAACAGACAAAGAGACAGAGAAGATGCGAATGAAACTCTTCAAATTTTACATATTGTAATATTTATTGTTTTTGAATTATGAGAATTCCAACCGCTTAAGGTTGAGAACATTTTTGTATAAAGACATAGTTCGAAGAATTAACACAGGCTGCTTCTTGCTGAATGTAATAGATAAAACTCTCCTTTGGTGAGAATTAATACAAGTGTAGACTGAGATTCCAACCTTTGTGCAGTTTGAATTATGTGTTTCTCCTGTATCTCATATTTGTAGCTTTTCTTTATGTCATTCCTTGATAAGTGAGTGGTTGCAATTTAGTACTACTACTATTGTAGTCACGTTTTATCGGTTGTTTGATAAGCAAGCAGTTTTTTCTCTATATTTGCTATAAGTAAATACAAGACCTATGAGCTACTTGGATTATTGTATCTTATATCCTTTCAAGGGTGCATTCTTTATTTTCTTCTATTGTAAACAAGGTAAGATTCATCTTGTATTGGTGCCTCATTTTGTTGAAGAGTTTTGTAAGTTTCTCCCACATCATTTGATTTTATAAATCGACTCAGACGACAAAAGACAACCTATGTTCTATTATGTCATTAATTTCATTTAAGGATTAATTCTTATATTACTAACGGAAGAAAAACCAGACCTTAAAACTTTCCTTTAAATTCCTAATGCCCGACATTATTCTTTGAGCCTTAAGTTTAATCTCAGGAACAACACTGTCTATATTTATTCTACTGATTTGCAGCTCTTTTGTTTTGTTTTCTTAGATACTGCATATCTTCCTATACATTAACTTATCTTCATGTCAATTGTATTTTTTGTACTGCTACCTTGAAATAAATAAAATTGTACTCCATCTTTTTTTCATGTGTTCCTATGTAGCAACTTGCCTTCGTGTCCATTGTATTCTCTGCATTGCTACATTGAAAAAGAACAGATTAATTGAACACGAGGATGAAGCCTTATGTGTCGTAGCTGAGAAAGCTGGAGTACAATCTTCCAAAAGTTATGCGAGTGGTGGTACAAAAGCAAATACAATGCATATGCCTAATGCACATCCATGTCAATTATGAACAATATACAATGAGTATGCATATTTGTTTGTTGTGATGTTCGATCTACACATGTTTGTATCAGAAAAAGTTTTTACAAGTGACATGGGCATGACTAGTGAATCATCGCAAATATCAACACAACGACAAGGCTGAAGGTAAAGATTCATAGATTATGCTCTTGCTATGTTTACAAAACAAATATCCTCAGTTATTTATTCTACTATGTTGTGGTAAATATGTTTATGTCATTTACAACACATGTTTTTTAGTTCACAAGAACTACCGACAAGTAGAAGTGAAACATCCAACATAGTGCAAGGTCCAGAGACTAAGAGATATGGTTACAAAACTCTAATTTGCATACTTTATCCAAATTGTACATATATTAAAGCTTGTCATATTTGAGAATATGCTTGCATATAAGAATGTCAAGTCATATATTTTGTCTATTGCTTATGGGTTTGAGCAAATTTTGCTAGCCGAAAACACCCTTCAAATTGGAACACGGTTTACATTTGGGCCACCAAAAATACTATTTAAATAAAATAATATGAATAATGTTGAAATGAATATAAACGACATCTCTTTAAACTTGAACCAGAGTTTGTTGAGCTCCAACTATATTTCATAGTTGAGAATGTTTTTCCTATAGTTAATGTGTTTCTATCGCTTGATAATTATTAGACTAAGTGTTGTTGTGTGATGGATAAAATTATTTTCTCCCTTTATTTTTCCTCTTCTATACTTACCTGTTTTTCCCTTTTCTTCTTCTCCTCTATTATTTGTTTCTGGTTCTATACTTAATCACATTTCTATGATCGCAGGTTCCGAGGTGGTGGACTAATAAATCCTCATCTCCATCTATATCTTCACAGCATGAGTCCGACCGATCGTCGTTTGTTTCCATACTTAGCCAATTTTATGGTTGCGGGTTCCCGGGTTGGCGCTATTGAACTCTGATGCCCAGTGTTCGAGGTATACATATTGCACCCAAAACTTTGGTGATCTACAATTCGACCCTAGACTCCTCGAACTCACAAGCCTCACTCTACCTACGATGACTCTGTCTAACCGCCCTGCCTTTGCATACTTAATCAATTCTTCAAAGTTTCACAGGTTCACAGACTCCCAAGTTCACAAAAGTTTCAAAGCATTTTTCGCTCCCCTCCATCCCTGCCACCTTCGTTGATCCAGAATGGATCTCGAAGCCAAGATGCAGTCCAGGAAGGCATAAAAATAAAAGTGCTCGGAATCTCTTCAAAACAGACGTGTGTGTATACCTCGTCGATACGAAGCCAACGCAACTTGAACGAGCTAAAACAGACATTGTATGTGAAATATATCACGATCTTTTCATTTGGCCAAATAAGCAAAAAAATTGTTGACTGTGCAATCCATACAGTGCTGGTGTGGCAGCTGACTATACAGGTCGTACGACCATATAGGTGACGTGGAAAGGTGCATTGGCATGCTGACGTGGATTGGCGCTAATTGGACAGGTGCAGGTGGACAAGTCAGGGTGTGACACATGGCACCACTGCAAGGGTGACACGTTGCACAGGCTGACGTGGCAAGGTCGTACAAGTGACGTGGCATCTGGCTGACGTGGCAGGTACGGTGGATGCTAACCAAGAAGACACGTAGCAGAAAGATGGTCGAATCAATGCTTGACACATGGCATTGTAATTGGTGAATGGTAAGGTGCCACATGGCACACCTTATTTGGTTGTTGGTTAAAAGTTTGTTTGAGGGTCCATGGGGGTCGAACCCGTGACCTCCATGGGTGGCCAAGTATTCGTGTAGGTCGGGCTACCATCCCGCCTACATGATAGTTCTTAACTACTATGGCGCAAAACTTAAATTTAAGTTTGTTTGAAGAATTGGTTGGCAGAGGATAGGGCTAGGGCTAGGCCCCAACCCCCGTCGCACAACATAGAACCATACCATATGTCTCTGCCCTTATCATAACAATCAATGCACCAAAATTAGAGTTAGTTGCAGTCTTGCTACATTGCCATATGACCCGGGTCCCTACCTTGATACTTGGCGTGCGTAAAGGGGTTAACGCTCGGTCGGTCGGGCTAGCCCGCCGACCAGGGTGCTTGACTAGGAGTCGGGGGCTTACCACCTGTTTTCATGTGGAGCATAGAGCCAGGGCCATATGGCCTTACAAACTACCAGGGGCCAACTTACCAGCAGCCAGCGCAGGGCCACATGGAGGCACCCAAGTGACCAGGAGAGCGAAGAAAGGGGATGCGCCCTTAATATGTGGCAAAGTGGTTTTTTTTTTTACTTTATAATAAAGATTTTTAATGGATTATTAGAAAGATTTGGGAGATTTAGTCCATTTTTGGAGGATCTTGGGCCCTTTTTTAGGCCAAATCTTGGGGGGAAGTTGGGAGTTTGTTACCAACTTCAAGCCTATATAAACCAAAGGTTCTTGAAGCCAAGAAAGAGGTTTAGAGCAGGAAAATGATGATGAATTGTTGAGGCAAAGCCATTTTATGCAGGGAAGCTATTGAGGAGCGCACCTTTGTAGGCCATTTCTGGGAGCTTCGTTCATCCATTTTCAGTGTCGTCAGTTTTGATGGGTTTTTGAGATCTAGCAGAACACAGCTAGCTCATTTTTGTAATCCATTAGCACTTTTATGATGTGCATTTAAAGCTTTGAACATAAATAAGAAAGCCTCACCCACTGAGACAAAGGCCCGAAGACGTAGGTGAGATTGTCGAACTCCGTTATCAGTTTGGTGTTTATGGTTTGTTGATCTTCATGCTTATTTCCAAATCTGTATATTGCTTAATGGCTGCTATGTTTCCTCTTCCATTCTTCCTCTTTCATTAGTTTCCTAAATGGTAAATGAACATCATGCTTTAAACTCAACCATTGTCGTTTAAAAGATCTTAACGGATCAAGTGGTATCAAAGCTAGTTGACGGTTGGTTTTTGAGTTTGCATGACTACCAGGAAAATGGCATCTAAAGAGGGACTTTCTCAAGATGAGAAGGATATCCAAACTACTCTCTTTTCCATGGCAGAGATGGTGAAAGTGTTGTATGTAGATTATTTGGAACAAAATAGATCAGTTCAAGAGAAATCTTCAAAGAACGACAAAAGCGAAGAAGAATTGAAGGAATTGCTTTCTACACCTGATTCAAAAATCATCTATGATGTATGCAATGGAATTCATTCATCAATTTTGCATTGTTCCCATCAAGATGGTTCTTTTGGTGCATTTGAAAAACATACAAAAGGTATAGGTTTGAAATTGCTAACCAGGATGGGTTCTAAAGGAAAGGGCCTTGGAAATAAGGGCCAAGGTATCATTAATCCCATAGAGGTTAGGGAAAGACCTCATTATTTAGGATTGGGATATGGAGAAGAGGACATTGGAGCATTCTCCATAACATTAGAAGCAAGTGATGCTTCAAATGACCAGCCTAAGTCATTGCAGGAGCAATTCACGAAAGGTGATGGCGTATCACTCCATGATTGTGATAGTGAATGCAAGTCATCTCCAAAGAAAAGTGAACATCAACAAGAAAGGTATAATGGTCATGGTTTTTCCAAATCTCTTTTTTATTATAAAAAGCATAATCATGTAATCTAAAACTTGTGGAATATGTATCCTTGTACGTTTTGTCACTCACCTAAGCATTGTGTGGCAAAGTTTTGGAAGAGACAATCTTTGTACAGGAAGTTTATGTCGACCAGGAAGGATACACAACATAAATACTCAACTCCACAACGAAAGAAAGAGAAGGGAAAACAAGTTTGGATGCCAAAAAACCATTGCACTTATTGCAACAGGGGTGGACATCAAAAGGCTAAATGTTGGAAGCTTAATCCGGAGCTTCGTCCAAAGAAGGACAAAATAATTGTGCATGTACTCACAAAGGAAGAGGCATTACTAGCGAAGCAAGAGGAACACTATGAAGGAAAGAAAACAATCACTTGGTTATGCCAGAAGTGGATGTCACATCTTCATTGTATTTTACTTCCATTAATGTAATCACACATGTTGTAATGATGACCTGTTATAACATCATTTTTGTACAACATAATGTTTTGTTTTATCCTTATGAGCATGTAATCAGCAAAGTTCAATTTTGTAACCTTTTGGAGGACCAAAAGGTCTTTTAGTGGAGAGTTGTGATCCAGAATGGATCTCGGAGCCAAGATGGGATCCAGGAAGGCCTAAAAATCAAAGCTCTCTAAATCTCTTCAAAACGGACATGTGCGTAGACTTTGTTGATACAAACCCAACGCAACTCGAACCAGCTCAAACGGATGTCGTATGCGAAAGATGTTGTGATCTGTTCATTTGGCCAAACATGCAAAAAAATTGTTGACTGTACAATCCGTACAATAGTGACATGGCAGTTGACTGTACAGGTAGTATGTCTATACAAGTGACATGGCAAGGTGCATTGGCATGCTGACGTGGAGTGACGCTGACTAGGCAGGTGTAGGTGGACGAGTCAGGGTGTGACACGTGGCACCACTGCAAGGGTGACACATGGCACGAGCTGACGTGGCAAGGCCGTACGACACGTGGCATCTAGTTGACATGGCAGGTATGGTGGATGTTGACTGGGTAGACACATAACAGACAGATGGTCGAATCAGTGCTTGACACGTGGCATTGTAATTGGTGAATAGTAAGGTGCCACGTGACCCAGTCATGGGCTGCCACGTGGCACCCCTTATTTGGTTGTTGGTTAAAAGTTTGTTTGAGGGTCCGTGGGGGTCGAACCCGTGACCTCCATGGGCGACCAAGTCTTCGCATAGGATGGGCTACCAACTCGCCTACATGGTAGTTCTTAACTACTATGGAACAAAACGTAAATTTAAGTTTGTTTGAAGAGTTGGTTGGCGAAGGATAGGGATGGGGCTAGGCCCCAACGCTCGTTGCACAGCATAGAAACATATCATATGTCTTCACCCTTACCATAACAATCAACGCACCAAAACTGGAGTTAGCCCGCGGTCCTGTTACATTGCCATATGACCCAGGTCCCTACCTTGATACTTGGCACACGTAAAGGGGTTAACACCCGATCGGACAAGCTAGCTGGCTAATGAGGGCGCTTGACCAGGGGCTAGGGGCTTACCACCTATTTGCGCGTGGAGCATAGAGGTAGGGCCATATGGCCTTACAAACGACCAAGTGCCAACAGATAAGGGGTCAGCTTACCAACAACCAGCGCAGGGCCACATGGAGGCGCCCAAGTGACCAAGAGCACGGAGAAAGGGGTTGCGCCCTTAATATGCACCAAAGTGGGTTGTGTTTGACTTTATAATAAAGATTTTTAATGGACTATTAGCGAGATTTGGGAAATTTAGTCCATTTTTGGAGGATCTTGGGCCCTTTTTGAGGCCAAATCTTGGGGGGAAGTTGGGAGTTTGTTACCAACTTCAGGCCTATATAAATTAGAGGTTCTTAAAGCCATGAAAGAGGTTCAGATCAGGAAAATGTTGATGAATTGTTGAGGCAAAGCCATTTTTATGCAGGGAAGCTATTGAGGAGTGCACCTTTGCGGGCCATTTCTAGTAGCTTCGTTCATCTGTTTTCAGTGCCGTCAGTTTTGATGGGTTCTTGAGATCTACCAGAATACAACTAGCTCATTTTTGTAATCCATTAGCACTTTTATGATGTACATTTAATCTTCGAACATAAATAAGAAAGCCTCACCCATTGAGACAAAGGCCTGGAGATGTAGGCGAGATTGTCGAACTCCGTTATCACTTTGGTGTTTATGGTTTGTTGATCTTCATACTTATTTCCAGATCTGTATATTTCTTAATGGCTACTATGTTTCCTCTTTCATTAGTTTCCTAAATGGTAAATGAACATCATGCTTTAAACTCAACCATTATCGTTTAAAAGATTTTAACGAATCATTCACCCCTTCCCAATGCACATGAATTGTGCTTTTACTAGTGACAACTCACCACACAGGTTCGAAAAGATTGGCATTAATAAGCGGAAAGATGGAGGACATCTCCCATTAAAACGCATTAATGGCAGAATATTATGGGATATGATGATTTTTTGTGTCGATCTTGAATTGGCAAAAAATTGTTGGTTATTTTAGTTTTTTTAAGACATCATCATAGTAAGAATGCAATATTGTGCTAGCCCATTGTCATCTACAAAGGTGTTGATGTCATGTCCCTTTTTAATATTGTGCATATATTACAGTTTGTCATATTTGAGAATGTGCTTGCATATGAAAATATTAACTCATATATTTTCTCTATTGCCTATGCGTTTGAGCAAAATTTGC
>ML808289.1:30145-53202 GCA_009831015.1 Picea engelmannii
CCTTCTAGAAGCGGAAGCTTCTATTAGGTCTTCTTACATCCGCCTTATTCTATTTTATTGAAAGGTCTTATTAATATTGACCTTTATTACATCCGAATACATTGATCTACCTATGTGCGGGTTAGGACCTTAACATATGTCTTCTTCTACATTTATGGTTAAGAGTTCTTTGCCTTGTCCAATTTTCCTGTTTGTTACAATGAAGGAAAGTACAAAACACAATGAACATGAACGTAAGTTGGTTGTAAGGAAAAATCAGGGAATATGTACATATAGTAAATAAACTAGAATCAAAGGAGTAGAGTAACAAATAATGTTAGAAGAATCGGTTTTTTTTTCTTGATCCATGTCTATGTCTATATAATTTTTTTTTGTCCAAAACCAATTACAAACCAGAAAAAACTAGGAAGTTGGATGATTCTAGCTGAATAATTTGGTTTTGTGCAACAAGCTAGCCATATATGCTTTGAGACATAGAAATATGATTATGTAATATGCTTGATGTATATTTCATAATTCAAGTACAATACTAATTGTATCGTGATCAGACCAATATGTGTCTAAGATAAAGAGGTTGTATTGTGAAATGGGCACATTTGACCATACATGGTCAATAAATGTGTTTTGTACATGGTTTATCTTATCCAAAAGAAAGCAGAGACTGTAACTGCACATGTAGGTTTCCAATTCTTTTGTTCTGGCATTATTTTGTAGCATGTCAATATTGAAGTCTCCTACAATGATAATGGCTTCGTTCAAATGTAAATGCTCTAATGCATTTGAAAGAGCATTCAATATGTTGGAGAATGTTGCATGCGGAGCAACATAGAGATTCAATATTGCAATTTTTGATTCATGGAAAATTACTTTTGTCATCACCATCTCAACACTATTTTCTTCGAAATGCATATGCTCCAAAATTGTTACATGTTTTTTCAGTAATATAATCACCCCATGTGTAATGTAACTTGATATGCAATTGTGATTTAGAAATTGCTTGTTTTGCATGCATAATGTCATGTATGTTTCCCGCAAGCACAAAATATCGGATTGCATTGTGTCATAGTCATTGAGTATACTATCCATATGTGCATGTAGGTTGCGCGTGTTAAGTGAGAGAATTGATAAAGATGAGTTTGTTTGTATGGATTGGTAATCATATTGTAGATGCCATTTTGCGCTAGTCCTAAGGCGTTGCATCTTGATATCAACTTTATGTTTGACTTTGAAGTTATCTTTTGTAAGAGCGCTTAGCAAATACAAGGAGTCTATACTTCTGAAACGAGACAATGCTGTGTATACAAGTCCATGTATTCAAATTCCAACATGGTCAAATGCAACACTATCAAGTGTTATCCCTTGCGATCTATGGACTGTACGTGGACATGCAAGTTTAATTGGAAATTGTTTTCGAATCTTCAGTCGACCTGTCTTTGCCGATGTCAATATTGTTTTGATATTCATAAAATAGTTGTCCAATCGCGTGCAGTGTTTGAATTATATAGATAAGCCAACTTGTTTGCTTGTTGATGGCCAATATGCGGCTCGTGGAACTTAATCCAGATGACAACAACTTTTTTTGTTTTGATATACATTTTGTGTATTCCATCTGCACCATTCACCAAGCCATCCTGTGAATCATAGTTGCCGGGATATATTTCAACTAACATGTCTAATTTCAAGACAAGTTGCAAAGGCAAAGTGGTTGTATGTTGATGACATGGTACGTTGCCATGGTTGTCTTCTTTGAGGTCAATTGAATTGATGATGATTTCATTGCCAGGCATGAGCAATAGCATGCACCTGTTATGCATTGCAACATCCCTATTCGTGTAGAACATGTAAGGGAAGGTTAATGGGTTTGTTGGTGTAGGTTGCATGCACCTTGAATTGATATATGTTAAGTCATCATATGTTTGGTTGTTTGTCTGCATTCTCTTCAGAATTGCAATAAATGTTTCATCTGTCAGGCGCATTGTAGTATGTAGTTCAAAGCATTTTATGTTGTCTTTCCAGAAGTCATGTGTCACTGTTTTCATATTGAACGTAGGTTGTTCAAATATCAAAGAATCTTGGATGGGTTGCACCTGGTAAAGATCCCCACATAATATCATGTCAATGTTCCCAAAGTATTTGGTGTGCACATGTTTTATGTTTCTCAGTCAGTTGTCAATAGAATACAAGAAACGACTTCCAATAAATGATGCCTCATCTATGAAGACAAGTTGTAGTTTGTCATAAAGATTAGATAAGGTATCTAACATTTCCTTGCTGAGTGGAAGACAATGTGACTTGTTAAAAGGCATTAAAAATGCAGAGTGGTCTGTTGTTCCACTTGCATTATATGCAACTTTTCTTGTGTATGCAACTATTAGGCCCTTTGGTTTCATAGGGTCAGACGAATTGTTTGAATCATAGATTCGTATAAGCATTTGGAATAGTGCTTTCGTTGTGAATGTCTTACATGTTCCTACCCCACCTGTAAGGAACAAGTGCACAAGAGTGTGCATGTTTAAGCGTTTTTTAATTACAATATCCTTTATAATTTCTTGATGTTCTCGATTCAACAATCATCTGACTCTATAATATTCATTATTTTCAATAAAGAAAAGATGTTTTGTGACTTGAAAGCCAAGATTGATACATTTTTCAATGCCGCCTGCTAGAGGACAAAACAAATCTCCTTGCAAGTCATATGACTCACAGAGAGTTCTAGTTGTTTTATGGTTTGTCAATGTGTCATCAACATTGTAAGGGTTTTCTAGTTCATGAACCGCACTTTCTAAATCACCCCATGTTGGATTAACATTGTATGTAAATATAGATTCATTGGTTTGTACTGTGGTCTCATAAGCAATATATGCAGCTTCCCATGTAGGGAAGTTATGTTTAATGTGTTTTCATTTTGATCAAAGGGAACGTAAAACAATAGTTTTTCTCTACAATAGTTTTCATAGTTAGTGTGTTTGTTGTATTTGACAAATCATATTACATTTTTTTTTTTTTTTCTTTTTGATATGGGTGAACCATTTTTTTTGTAATGCAATACGAACTCTGCTAAGAAGATATGCTTAATAGGAGATGGATGCTGGAGGTGATAATCAATAATAGAGTGACATAGTACGTCCTCTGAATTATCAGACTCTTGTTCTAGCAAATATGGTGGTTTAAGCACAAATGTGTGTTTCTCAAGTGGAGATGTGTTTATGAAGAGACATTTCCTTGAACTACAGTTTAGGGGCAGGGAAAGTGCAACGTGGACTACTTGTTGAGCATACATTTGTTGAAGATTAAGTAATGTATTTCCAAGTGTACGTATCATTTGCATAGCATCAATATGACTTTTTTCATGTTCTTTGCATATTCTTCTGAATGCACTTGTCATAGATTTGTCAACCTTTGTCATGTATGAGGTACAATATGATGTTACAACATATGCATTGAGGACATACTGTGCATTTGTATTTGCATTCCACATAACTGGCATGTCCTTGGAGAAACTGTTGTTCCAAATATGTGAAATTTTTCGTTTAAGAAAACTGTTGGTTGTTTAAATGTAGATTGTATGGCTTGGATGTACTCAACTTTTGTTAGATTTAGCTATGCCAAGAAGTCTTTGAAGCTCATTAAGTCATCAAAGTCTTGTTGTTCTAGAAATGCGAACAAAGATTTAGATTTCTCAATGAGAACAATGTCCTCTAAACTAATTGGCTCTATGATTCTTGTTGTTCTCATTGGTGGCACATGGAATTTGTATCCGCAATGTGAGTTTTTTCATTTTTTACAGCTTCTTGTATGATAATGTCTATGAACTTTGGCAAGTTTTGGATCCAAATGATCTATGTTGCATGTTATATATTTGTCGAGAAACTGCTCAATCTGTGAGTTGTTGTCATTTCCATAGACCTGTGCACCCTCTATCCACAACAATGTGTGGTCATGCTCACTCCCTCTATTTTGGAATTCAGTCACAAAATAGTAGTCCGATATTTTTCCGAAGAACGTTTCATCATGACATATCAATTGCCTCAAAGCATTTATTCCATGCCTATAGTAGCGAGTACATGTCACTGGTTCTTTTCTTATGAGGTAGTCAATGTCATCATTTTCCAATGTATCAATTTGTTTTTTCCTTTTCCTGTTCCTATACATTGCAAACACTGTAGCCACCAACGAATCCCAACGATGCTCTGCACTTGTAAATATGATGAAAATTTTTGGGGGTCCCAATTGTCGGATCATTGCAAAAATAGTTTTCTTGTTTTGTTGAAAATAGTCAGGAGAGATGCAAATGTTTTTGAAATCTATGTATCCAATATCAGATTTTAGGATTTTTTCTAGGTTTGTTTTGTACTTGACATCTTTGGCCAATAACTTTCTTCCTTGTAGCTGGCCTTTTCTTATTTGCACCTCTTGTTCCTGAGATTAAACTTAAGGCTTAAAGAATAATGTTAGGCATCAGGAATTTAAAGGAAATTTTTAGGGTGTGTTTTTTCTTCCGTTAGTTATATAAGAATTAATTCTCAAATGAAATTAATGACAGAACAGAACAGATTCCGTCTTTTGTCATCTGATTCAATTTATAAAATCAAATGATGTGGGAGGAACTTACAAAACTGTTAAACAAAATGAGGCATCAATACAAGATGAATCTTACCTTGTTCACAGTAGAAGAAAATAAAGAATGCACCCTTGAAAGGATATAAGAAACGGTAATCCAAGTAGCTCACAGGTCTTGTATTTACTTATATCAAATACAGACGAAAAACTGCTTGTTTATCAAACAACCGGTAAAATATGACTACAGTAGTAGTAGTACTAAATTGCAACCACTCACTTATCAAGGAATGACATAAAGAAAAGATAGAAATATGAGATACAGGAGAAACACATAACTCAAACTACACAAAGGTTGGAATCTCTGTCTGCACTTGTATTAATTCTCATGAAAGGAGATTTTTCTCTATGACATCCGACAAGAAGTAGCCTTGTGCAGATCTTAAATCTGTGTATTTATACAACATTCACCACAACTCAAAACGATTGGACTTCTTACAATATATAACTATGTCTAAAATGAAACGACAGGGTATGAACACCGATGGGCTTGACTGTCATTTTCTTCTGTCTCTTCACATGCTATGAGAAATGCTTCTTCAAAGTGAGAAGGCTAATCGGATGAATAACTCTACATGGTTCGCCAAGAGATCGATAACAAATGTAGGAAAAGTAATCATCCGTGAAAAATTGAAACTGTAATGAAGGTAAGTGTGGTAACCGATATAGAAGGCGTGACATGTTGGAGGGAGAACATGATACATGTTGTGGATGACATGTGTTATAAATGATGAGAGCACCACAGGTCTGAACTGATTACTTCCACATATTTGACACTTCAGAGCTCGGGGATGGTCTGTACGCAGAGCTGAAGTTCTAACGTGGACGACGACCGTTGATCTGAGGAGGACATGGGGCAAGGATCTACGAACTCCAGAAGAAACTGCTTCGGGTGAAAATGGGAGCAGAGAGGTTGAAACTTCCGAAGCTCAGATTCCCGAAGTGAATATTGACCATCCATCCCTGAGGACGTGTGTCGCCTGATCTACAACTTCGGGTTTTCTGTATGATGTTTAACCTCACACAACTTTGGCAACGTCAAATACCCGCGAGCCATTAATTTCCATGATCCATTAAGATCTGGTTGTTGATCTTAGCAAAGTGAGATAAGTGCCCAAATTTAAATCGAGGTCACAGCCCTTGGTCGTATGTGGTGACGACGATTGGATAACTAGCTCCATGAGGGCTCGTTATGGGGAGGTGGTGTGTCCGTGGGGAGGTGATGTCTATTAAGAGTGGAAGACAAGTGGCAAGGGATGATAGGTTTTCCATTTTGAGGGGGTGTGGAGAAATGGTTTTGAGGTAACCTGCTTTTCGTTCTGCAATGCATCAGGTGATGCCACGTAACCATGAGATAAAACCTCAGTTTATATTGCGGGACCACCTCTCAAAATTAAGTCCCGTGCAAATCTGTGCCCCACAATTTCCCTTGATCGTTGATCTAGGCAAGAGAGAGATAAGCTGTAAGATCTCGCTAAGTAAGATAAGCACCTGAAAGTTTAGCTGAGATCAAAACTCTTGGTCATATGTGGAGGAATCTTCACACAATTCTTATCCGTTGATCTGAACAGGGGACACCTGTCAGACGATCTCAACATTTGACTAGTTTGTATTCTATGGGAGGCAAGCAATGCCGAGTAAAGAACTCCCAAAGACCCGAAGTGAATCTCCGTCGTTGAACTCAAAGGAAACGTGGCGTAAGATCTTGCACTTTGGGTATAACAACTTCGGAATAAAGTTGAAAGACTGAAGCGAGAATTCCCGAAGTCCTGGAGCTCGGAGTTCCGAAGTGAATCTCCACCGTTGAAATCAAAAGACACGTGGCGTCAGATCCTGCTCTTCGGGGATAACAGCTTCAGATGAAAGCTGGGTGAATGAAGCGAGAATTCCCGAAGTTCCGAAGTGAATCTTTGCTGTTGAAATCAAAAGACACGTGGCGTCAGATCCTGTGCTTCAGGGATAACAACTTCGAAAGAAAGATGGGTGAATGAAGCGAGAATTTCTGAAGTCCCGAAGCCTAGAGGTTTGAAGTGAATCTCCGCCGTTAAAATCAAAATACACATGGTGTCAGATCCTACGCTTCAGGGATAACAACTTCGGAAGAAAACTGGGTGAATGAAGCGAGAATTCTAGAAGTCCCGAAGCCTGGAGTTTCGAAGTGAATCTCCTTCGTTGAAATCAAAAGAAACGTGGTGTCAGATCCTCCACTTCGGGGACTTAGTGTTCCAAAGAGTTTGAGCTTCCCTTTTTGTCTATTTATCCCTTTCTCTGCTATATTTGGTATTTTCACCTAGTTTATCAGACTCTCGAATCAGTTCGACATTCCGCTAGGTTTTGATGGCACCATTAAATTGCCCAAAATAAAAGAAGTCTGTAAGTTTTTTGCATTGATGGCAAATAAAAAATAATCACTCCAATAATTAACCCTAACCAATCATAAACATTATTAACAATTCGATGGTTCGGCTTTCAGAGGTTCGAAAGTAAGAGGGTGGGGATCTCCCGAAGATTAAAATCACAGAGAGGTTAATCTTCTATTAATCATTCTTACAGAGAGGTTAATATTCTATTAATCATTCTTATGTTTTAATTTATTGTGCTTTAAACCTTGAATTAGACTCAAGAACTTCGACATTTTAGCGTTCGGGGTTTTCATTGTTTAGACATATTGAAACACCCGAAACGCGAAGCTCCAAAGCAACCTTAGTGATTTACTTCTTTAACAAGTAGGCGGCTCCATAACTCCTAAGAGATTAGGATCGTCCGATTAGATGGAGGACTTCATCCACAGTGAGAATCAAGCACGTGTTGTTCTTATTTTAAAAGGGAATGAAATCTATTTAAAGTCTAAAGTTTAGAAATATATATGTGTTCCAACATAGGCTCCATCTGGGGATCGCGTCTCCCTGAGAGACGCAGAAGAACAGTAGACCAAGTGCCTTTATTGGGTAAATGGAGTCATTATTGCATTTCTTTGAAACACATTCGGAAAAGGATCAAACTGAGAAAAAGAGTTTCAACCGAAACTTAGAAAACCTTAAAATACATCGAATTATTATCTTCAATTAGGCTATTTGAAACTCCTCTTTCTTAAAATTGTATTAAGATTTGCTTAAGATAATCAAAGTAAATTTAGCCAAAATATCAAGCTTTGTTCGATTTCGTTCACACCAAGTTCAAGTATATGTAACATAGTTTCTTAGGGGGATCCCTCATTGGTTCAGAATGTAAATATTACTGAAAAAGAATTAGATGTTAGAGTATATCGTGTAGATACATATGACAACCATACATATATCATAGATATTGCTTCACTCCTAGCGAGCCTGTTCTGTGAAGTTATCTACTTCTCCCATTGAATTTCCTTTCACCACTTCAAAAAGTAATTTTGCATTTAAATGYTGAAATGAGGGCAATCATTTAAATGAATTTCCTTTCATCATATCTTTTTGGAAAAAATGGGGACAATYGAWTTTTTGAATTTCCTTTCACCATTTGCATTGGACTAGATGGGGGCAATCATTTTATGAATTTMCTTTCACCATYTGTCCTATATTTTAATACATGAAGTTGGGGCAATCAATYTGTATGTAACATATAAGGGATGATATCTATTTAAGATATTCAAAGGAAAGATCTGTCATAAATTTTTTAGTATACTCTGAAACTAATTTTCTTTCAATCTTCAATACATCTTCACCTATTGAGAAGATTTTATAGGSGATTTTAAATTTTAGGGATCAACCTTGAGCGAACTAGTCAGTTTAAAACTAGATAAGAGAGCTAAAGTTATTAGGATTAACCTAAACATACTTTCTTTCAGTTAAGTTGCAAGGGATGTATAAATTTTCTCCTAACATTATTTTGAAGACATGTTTCTAAGTGTTTTCAGAGTTAAGGTAAAGTCTTTCCTCTCTGTGAAGACTAGGGAGAGGTATTGAGAATCATAGGAAAATAAAACTTGAGGATGGGCAAAATAAAACAAAAAGAATATCCAAATGTTTTGTTGCGAACAAGGTCAATTCCACACAAGCTTGTTCATTGATTCTCGTGTTTTCTTTAAGGTATTTTTATTTTTCTTTTCTTTTTTATAAATTTTATTTTATTTTATATTTTAATTTTAATTTTATCAAAACTCAGAGAAGACTTATAGGATTATGCTATAATCCTTATATTCCTTTGGTTGTTGATCATGTGACAATATTTATATGGATGAGGCTTCTTTCATATTTAGTGAGATCCCCTTGAAAATTTAGCTTGGGTTAGTAGGGTAAAAGCTCATACCTCAGATTTCCTTTATATTTTCAACCAAGTATACCATTTATTTATCCCCTGTTTTGAGAGAAAGCCAATGTTCTGAAAAGTGAGTGTTGGTTTCTGATACATCCTTATCTCTCAACTATCAACAAGTATTCTGCATAAAAATAAACATGAGAAATGTCAGAAACTTATGAAGAAACAGAAACGATAGGTGTTATTCGTTTTTTATATTTCAGTTTTTATGAAATCAACAAACCTGGTCTATTTATAGTGAACATAAAAACTTACCAAAGAAACGATAAATTACGAACTAAAACAAAAAACTCAAACTGGTATATAAAATGGGGATTTGGAACGTGTTTATTGCATGAAATGCTTCAGGTAACGCCCGTTGATAGGGGCGTTAAGGATTTTCCCATCAAGGTTTTCCAATAAGAATGAGTGCTTTCCCTCGGAAGCCACGATCTTGAAGGGTCCAAACCAGATGTAGTCAAACTTACCGTGCTTTCCTACGTCTTCTTTTCTAGCATCCCACTTCAAAACTAGGTCACCAGGGAGAAATTCGTTATATTTATCCTTTTTATCAAACAGGGCTTTCATGTTATCTTGGTATTTCTGAAGTTTCTCATCCACTTCAACCCTATTTTACTGGACTTCAATTAACTAGTTTATTCTGCTGGTAACATCGTTCAACTCTTCCTTCGCATCTTGCCAAAGCTTTATCACGAGAAGAGTGAGATTCATAGGGAGGACCATGTCAACACCGTACACCATTTGGAAAGGAGACATTCCGATTGATTTCTTAGTGCCGATTCAATTTTCCCATAAAGCGTATTTCAAATGAACATGTCGGGCTTTTTTATTTTCAGTCAACACCTTTTTTTATTATGGTGATCAGACTCTTATTCGATGATTCGACTAATCCATTTCCCTAAGGATAGTAGGCTGTGGAATGTCCTAATACAATATTGTACTTTTGACAAAAACTGACCATCACCATGGATTTGAAAGCTTGGGCATTATCAGTAACTATCTTCTGAGGACAACCGAATTGCGATAAAATATTTTCTTCTAAGAAATTGATCACCACTGAGTTTGTATCATTTCGTGTCGGAATAGCCTCTACCCATTTAGTGAAATAGTCCGTGGTGGTTAAGATCCATTTATGTCATGCACTTGAATGAGGATGGATTTCTCCGATGAAATCCAGACCCTATTATTGAAACAAAGCTTCTGTTTTGACTAGAACCAAGGGTAGTGTGGGTAGCTTTTGCTTGCCTGAGAATAGTTGACAGGAGTTACAGGCTCTAACTTTAGTATTCACGTTAGTAAACAATTTCGGCCAATATTATCCTGCCCTCAGGATTTTATAGGCCATTGCTCTCTAGGTGTGATGTCCTCCACATACCCCTTCATGAAACTCATTTATGACGTTCTTCGTTTCAGATTCTATTAAGAAGCTTAATAAAAATCCTAGGGGATCCTTCCAATACAATTGGTTATCAATGATGCAATATTTTACCATGTGCAACGTCAACATTCTCACCTTAGAGGGAGTCATATCAATTGGGCGTTGAAGAGTCAGGAAATATTTAACTATGTCGCCATACCAAGCAGAGGAAGAAATTTTTTCCTAAATCTGAATTGCAGGTGTTTGCACATCAAATTCTTCTATATCTGGAAGGTCTCTGTAAGTTTTCAGATGATTTATCCCAAGTGCTCTGAAATTCAATTCGGCTAATAGCTTAGCCATGCCCTGACCCTTGATGAGCTTAGTCGGTTTTACCTCAAGGTCAAATTCCTGAATTTTGGCTAACCATTGGCCTCTTTTTCCATCACTGTCAGGCTAAACCAATATGTCCTTGACAACATTGGTTGGTACACAGGCAATTATCTTGGAATGAAGCACATAAGTCCTGAAATATTTGAGGTCTTTCACTATTGTGCATGCCTGTTTTTCTAGTATGTCATATTTTAGTTCGACGTCTCTGAGACTTTTACTGAAAAATGTTATTGGATGCTCGAAACATTCATCGTTCTTCTATAAGAGCACGACCGTGATAGTATGTTCGGAGGCGAATAAAAAAAACAAGAATTATTTGGTATAATCTAGGCTGGACAACACTGGTGCTTTTGCTATCACTTTCTTAATGCGTTCAAAGGATGCTTTAGCTTCGATTGTCCATTTGACCTCGCTATCTTTCTTGAGCATATTTGTAATCAGTTTAACAATTTCAGTGAAGTTTGGAATGAATCTTCTAAAAAAACTTATTTTTCCTAAAAGAGACTGGATTTCCTTTCCGTTCCTAGGAATATTTATTGTATCTATAGCTTCAACCCTTTTAGGGTCAATTTTGATTCCTTCCCTAGATATTATATGGCCCAAGAGTTTACCTTCCTGCATTGCAAAATGAGATTTCTTGGGATTTAGAGACAAACCGAATTTCCAACATTTCTCGAACATCTGTTTGAGGTGTACCAAGTGCTCTGCATCAGAGTTAGAACAAATAGTTGAATCATCAAGATAAATAACCATGAACTTATCTCTCTCACCGACAAAGGCTATGTCCATTTCTCGTTGGAAGGTGGCCCCTGCGTTCATCAGACCGAATGGCATTTTGTCGTACATGAAAGTACGCCATGGAGTGGTAAACGTGGCTTTTTATTTGTCATATTCATCGACTGCAATTTGATTGTAACATGAAAATCCATCAATCATAGACATTATGTTAGCCTCGACCACTTTTTCTAGAACGCGATCCATTTTAGGGAGCGCATAATTGTCTTTAAGGGATGATCTATTTAGATTCCTGAAATCCACGCAAAGTCTGATTTCACCGTTCTTCTTCCTCACTGAAACTAAGTTGGCTACCCACTCAAAATACCTGAGTGTAACAATAATCTTTGCATCAAGGATCTTTTTAACCTCCCTTTCTATTATAGGCAAGAGTATAGGGTTTATCTATCTGAGTTTCTGCCTGAAAGGTTTTATGCCCTGTTTCAAAGGGATTTTGTGTTCGATGACAGTGGTATCATAAGTTTTCAATTTGTAGTAAGACCAAGAAAAGACATCTTTGTAATTTTTGAGTAACTCAACATATTTACTTTTCATTTCGGGTGGAAGGTATTTAGATATTTTGACCAGTTTAGGGGTTTCCTTGGTGCCTATATTACAATCTTCAACCTCTTCAGGTTGAGGTTGCAAGGTAGACTTTAGGGGTATGTCATCCTGATCAAATAATCTTTCCAAGGGAATAAGACCTTTAGGGATTTGATTGTTTTTCAACACTAACATGCAGTGATTAGCAATCTTATCTTGGAACTTTTGAGGATCTTCATCTTCTTGCATGATCCAAGTAGGGTCATTCTAATTTTCCTGGTCGATGTGAGTGTCAGAAAATTCATCCACCATTTCTAGAAATTGCTTGATCTGCTCATCATCTTCAAAGACCTGCCAATGATGAACATTATTTGGTATTGAAGGCTTGTTCCTCATCTCTATATGGTACTTTAGCTTTAGAACAGTAGGAGGTGTAAAAGTTGCAGACGCTTTGGGTAGAGAATCAACTTGTTGGTTCTCTATCCTGCGAATATGATGAATATTAAATGATGAGAAGAATTTTTCTATCAAATCCCAGGCACAGTTTCTGTATGACCTTAGCCTTATATGTTTGGATTGATATTGTTGCCTTATCTGTTTTACAATTAATTTTGTATCACCGTAAACTATTAGATTTTCAATTTTCAATTTCCTGCCAGCTTCTAATCCTAAGACCAGAGCTTCATACTCGCATACGTTATTTGTATAGTCAATGTCCCACTGTAATCTGTATGAGAAATGGATAATGAATTCATCTCTGGGTGCCACAAACAACACCCTGACTCCTGCTCATTCCCAAGACGAAGCACCATCAAAAAACATTTTCCAAAATCCTACACTATTTACATTTTTGTTTGTTTCTTCTATTTTTTGTTTTTTGTTTTCTTCTTCTATACAACTTTCTTCTGTACATTCATCGAAACCATCATCAATTGATAATATACAGTTTCCTAAATCTTGATCGGTGACATATACAAGATAATTATTTGGGTTCTGCAGATCACTTACAGTATATGCCAACCTTGTCTGTCTGTATAGACGGGTGAAATATCCACCGAATATCGGGATCGTAGCATGCGTCATGTCCAACTGAAGTGATCCTCCAAGTTTGGCACGCCAAGACCTGGATAGAAACATGCCATACTTTGCAGGGACATCAATAATGATTGCATCCATAAGAATGCTCTTTGCAGGAATCTGTGCAAGATTAACCACTAAATCTTTAATCATACCAAGACATTTAACTTTTCTTGAATCAAAAGAATATAGATCTTGGTATGGTATAGTAATATTGAGACCCAATTTTTCCATAATAACTTTCGGCATTAAGTTGTGGGATGCTCCAGAATCCAACATACAGTTATGTAGTAGGTGATCATGCACAATCAGCGTAATATAAAAAGGAGCGACAAAATCTTTGGCATTTTCAATATGCAGACCAAACATTATAGTAGGTTTATCATCTTCTAAATTAATAACATCCGCATGACTTTCAGCGTCTGATAAATTTATCATCTTGGCAATTTGATTTCTATACGTTGGATTTTTCACCAGTTCAACCAGAGGTACATGATTTTTGATCTTATTAATTTCATTTTCCAGATTGAAACTTCCGATTGGTTTTTCGGCTTCTCTGTTTCTCTTTTTTCTAGCCTGTTAGTCTGCGTTGCTTTTGTTTCGACTGTTTTTGTCTTGGAAACTTGCGTTTCAATTGTTTTTGTTTTGACAACTTGAGTTTTGGTGGATGGTTGAGCGGTCTCATTCATTTTAATTCTCGACAAGCTCTTCTTCAGTGGAGTAGTTGTATAATTTTTATCTCTAGGCCTTAAATTATATTTATGTTGGAGCTCGACCATTATAGAGTTGACGATTCCTTGATAATCAGACTCTCCTAGATTATTTACACTTTCCTCATTTCCAGATAGGGGTTCTTGGTCTAAATATTTTTCATAATCTTGTCTGGTTAGGTGAGGTTCTCGGTCGTCATCACTGAGATTGTTTATATCTTCATCTAACCCTTCATAGTCTTGCATGTCATCACTTTGCATGAATTTTTTTGTTTTAAAAGGGGTTTTGATATTTTGGTCTTCGTTTTTTACTTGTCTCTGCTGGATTTGGGGGTTTGGATTCCTTTTGAAATCTCTCTTAGAAAAAAAATCAGGCTTAGCTTGGTCTAGTTCCATTCTAGAGATTTTGTTTGATAACTCTTTGATTATGTTAGCCATGTCATCCATTTTTTCTTCCGAGGACCTCCCAGATCCGGAGGGTACTCCTTGTTACCTGAAGCGTCTAGTTTCCTTAGTTCCTGTCTCAACCTTTGCTTTTAGTTTACCTGATGCCATCATGTTCAACTCGATTTCGAGGGCGTCGCCCTGCATTCTTGTGAGGTCGACATATCTCCTTTCCCTCAAAAGTAGGGCAAAGTCAGGCTCGATAGCCCGTGTGAAAATCACTTTAGCTGCGGGCTGAGAGGGTTTAATTTCTGCTGGGATTTTATGATAAAGCTTGTTAAACCTCTGTGTGAACTCTAGGACTGACTCAAAATTCTTTTTCCCCAGAGCCCCAAATTTTGTCAGATAATACAAGTGATCTTTATTTTCTCCTCATTGTCTCAAGAAAGATTTTTCTAGCGCATTGTAAGATCCTATGGAACCTACCTGAAGCCCTCGAAACCAGAGTCTTACTTTTCCTTCAAAAGTTTGCACTAAAAGTCTTGGGTAGAAATCCTCATGCTCAATGCCAAGGATATCAACGAATTGGTCGAAAATTTTTATATGTTCTGTGGCAGTTAGATCTCTTTCTCCCGTGAATTTTTGTAAATTCTTCATATAGTTTTCTGGTAAATCATGAAGTACAGGGGGAAGGATTAAGGGGGCATATTTGGCCACCACTTTAGAAAAAATACTAGGGGGTGGAGGTGGTCCTTGACCTCCTCCTCCGCCACCACCTCCAGCGCCACCTCCTCCGACAATGGCCATTGAGATTCTAGGGGATGAACTCTGAGAGATATAAAGGGGATTTTCGAAAATCTCGAGGGACCGAAGTCGTGACTTTTAAACTTCTTCGGAATGTGGCAAAGAAAAGTCTGGGAAAATGTCGGTGGGAGATGAAAACCCTAGAAGAGGTGGGAAAGACAAACGTAGACTGGTTTCTTTGGACTTACAGGATGTATAAATAGGCGAACCAACAGGGGATGACTCAGGGTATAAGATGCACTCCTTGGGATTTCAGAGAACGAAAACCTTGGTTTCAAGTGAGGATGGGGTAGACAGAGAATTAATGATTGTGGGTATAGACGAGGCTCTTCTACTCAGACTATGCTGAGTACCAGAAAATTCAGTCTCAATCTTTATTTCACGTTCGCTAGTTGAGGTCTCTGTAGACGGTGTTTGTTTAAAGTTTTCCTTGGGAGTTAACATTTCGACCAAAACCTTAGTATTAACTTGAGTTATTTTGGGTTGGTACTTCTTACCTAAGGATGAGGTAGTATAATTGAGGTATCCCTTGGGTTTTAACAACTTTTCAAGATCAGATACAGGTGTAGTCTGCTGATCATCTGGGTTCTTCCTGGTATTCTTTCTACCGAATGCCAGTTTAATCTGTAGTGGAGTCGCCAAGTGAAAGATAAAAATTAGCCTTATTATTGTATTCAATCTTTGTTCACTATCAAAGAGAGAAACTTACCATGTCATTCTCCCAGGGAAAAATAACTTTGTTTCTCTGTCCCCGACAACGAAGCCAAAAAGATGTTGTTCCTAAAATTAAACTTAAGGCTTAAATAATAATTTTAGGCATCAGGAATTTAAAGGAAAGTTTTAAGGTGTGATTTTTCTTCCGTTAGTTATATAAGGATTAATCCTTAAATGAAATTAATGACAGAACATAACATAGGTCGTCTTTTGTCGTCTGAGTTGATTTATAAAATCAAATGATGTGGGAGGAACTTACAAAACTCTTAAACAAAATGAGGCATCCATACAAGATGAATCTTACCTTGTTCATAGTAGAAGAAAATAAAGAATGCACCCTTGAAAGGATATAAGATACGGTAATCCAAGTAGCTCAGAGGTCTTGTATTTACTTATAGCAAATACAAAGGAAAAACTGCTTGCTTATCAAACAACTAGTAAAATGTGATTATAGTAGTAGTACTACTAAATTGCAACCACTCACTTATGAAGGAATGACATAAAGAAAAGCTAGAAATATGAGATACATGAGAAACACATAACTCAAACTGCAAACATGTAGGAATCTCAGTCTGCACTTGTATTAATTCTCACCAAAGGAGAGTTTTCTCTATTACATCCAACAAGAAGCAACCTTGTGCAAATCTTAAATCTGTGTATTTATACAACATTTGCCACAAATCAAAACGGTTGGACTTCTTACAATATCTAACTATGTCTAAAATGAAACAATAGGTTATGAACACCGATGGGCTTGACTGTCATTTTCTTCTATCTCTTCACCTACTGTGAGAAATGCTTCTTCAAAGCGAGTAGGCTAATCAGATGAATAAATCTGCATGGTTCGTCAAGAGATCGATAACGGACGTAGGAAAAGTAATCATCCGTGAAAAAATGAAACTGTAATGAAGGTAAGTACGGTAACCGATATAAACTGCATGACAGGCTGGAGGGAGAACAAGATACATGATGTGGATGACAAGTGTTATAACTGATGAGAGCACCGGAGGTCTGAACCGACGACTGCCACATATTTGACAATTCAGAGCTATAGGACGGTCTGTATGCAGAGCTGGAGTTCTAACGCAGATGACGACCGTTGATTTGAGGAGGACATGGGGCAAGGATCTACGAACTCCAGAAGAAACTGCTTCGGGTGAAAATGAGAGTAGAGAGGTTGAAACTTCCGAAGCCCGGATTCCTGAAGTGAATATTGACCGTCCGTCCCTGAGGACGCGTGGCACTTGATCTGCAACTTCGGGTTTTTTGTCTGATGTTTAACCTCGCGCAACTTTGGCAACGTCAAATACCCGCGAGTTGTTGATTTCCATGATCCATTAAGATCTGGTTGTTGATCTTAGCAGAGTGAGATAAGTGCCCAGATTTAAATTAAGGTCACATCCCTTGGTTGTATGTGGTGATGATGATTGCATAACTAGCTCCACGAGGGCTCGTTATGGGGAGGTGGTGTGTCGGTCGAGAGGTGACGTGTATTAAGAGTGGAAGACAAGTGGCAAGGGATGATAGTTTTTCCATTTTGCGGGGGTGTTGAGAAATGGTTTTGAGGTAACCCGCTTTTTGTCCCGCAATGCATTGGGTGATGCCACGCAACCTTGATATAAAACTGCGGTTTAGATTGCGGGACCACCTCTCAAAATTAAGTCCCATGCAACTCCGCGCCCCGCAATTGCCCTTGATCGTTGATCTAGGCGAGAGAGAGATAAGCCGTCAGATCTCGCTAAATAAGATAAGAGCCCGAAGGTTTAGCTGAGATCACAACTCTCGGTCATATGTGGAGGAATCTTCGCACAATTCTTATCCGTCGATCTGAATGGGGGACACCTGTAAGACGATCTCTACAATTGACTAGTTCGTATTCTATGGGAGTCAAGTAGTGTCGAGTAAAGAAATCTCGAAGACCCGAAGTGAATCTCCGTCGTTGAACTCAAAAGACACGTGGCGTTAGATCCTGCGCTTTGGGGATAACAACTTCGGAAGAAAGCTGAATAAATGAAGAGAGAATTCCCGAATTCCCGAAGCCCGGAGTTCCGAAGTGAATCTCTGCCGTTGAAATCAAAAGACACGTGGCGTCGGATCCTATGCTTAGGGCATAACAACTTCGAAAGAAAGCTGGGTGAATGAAGTGAGAATTCCTGAAGCCCGAAGTTCCGAAATGAATCTCCGCCGTTGAAATCAAAAGACACGTGGCGTCAGATCCTGTGCTTCGGGGATAACAACTTCGGAAGAAAGTTGGGTGAATGAAGCGAGAATTCCTGAAGTCCCGAATCTCGGAGTTCCGAAGTGAATCTCCTCTGTTGAAATCAAAACACACGTGGTGTCAGATCCTACGCTTCGGGGATAACACCTTCGAAAGAAAGCTGGGTGAATGAAGCGAGAATTCCCGAAGTCCCGAAGCTCAAAGCTCTGAAGTGAATCTCCGCCGTTGAAATCAAAAGACACGTGGCGTTAGATCCTTCGCTTCGGGGACTTAGCGTTCCAGAGAGTTTGAGCTTCCCTTTTTGTCTATTTATCCCTTTCTCTACTATATTTGGTCTTTTCGCCTAGTTTATCAGACTCTCAAATTAGTTCGGCGTTCCGCTAGGTTTTGATGGCTCCATTAACCTGCCCGAAACGAAAGAAGTCTGTAAGTTTTTCGCATTGATGGAAAATAAAAAATAATCATTCCAATCATTAACCCTAACCAATCATAAACATTATTAACAATTCGACGGTTTGTCTTTTAGAGGTTCGAAAGTAAGAGGGTGGGGATCTCCCAAAGATTGAAATCACAGAGAGGTTAATCTTCTATTAATCATTCTTATGGAGAGGTTAATCTTCTATTAATCATTCTTATGTTTTAATTTATTGTGCTTTAAACCTTGAATTAGACTCAAGAACTTCGACATTTCGGTGTTAAGGGTTTTCATTGTTTAGACATATTGAAACGCCCGAAGCGCGAAGCTCCGAAGAACCTTAGTGATTTACTTCTTTAACAAGTAGGAGGCTCCATAACTCCTAAGAGATTAAGATCGTCCGATTAGATGGAGGACTTCATCCACGGTGAGAATCAAGCGTGCATTGTTCTTATTTTAAAAGGGAATGAAATCTATTTAAAGTCTAAAGTTTAGAAATATATATGTGTTCCAACAACACACACATGCAAGAGAGCACTTGCTCAATTATTATGTGCATTGTTTTGAAAAGAAAATTTGTTATGTGACAAGAGAAGTCACCACTTGAATTTAGAAGTTCCCATCGAACTATTTTTTGGTAGTTGAATCGTTCTGTGATGTCACTAAGACATGGATCTCCATAGAACAATGTTGGGAAGTTCATTTCCTCAGTAAATTTGTCCTTGAATATTCCAAGTGGACGTTGCCCTTCAGCATGTGCAATTTCGACAATCATGTCTTGCAAGTCACAAATGCATTGTGAGTCAATGAATCCATGTTTTAGCAGGTCTTTCATTCTCTGATTCATCGCTTGTATCAAATTCACTAGTAGTGTCAAAAGTATGAGCAGAGCTGTCATTTCCTTCTTCAAGAACATTGTTCCAGTTATCATTTATGCATATGTTATGTGCTTTGTACATGGCCCTGAAACATAATTCTTTTAATGCTTTCCTGACAACGTGCACATACACTTTACCTGTATGGTATGAATTCTTGTATTGCAAACGTCTTTTGATAGCTACAACAATTGTCATTGTATCGCTAATAAATTGTGGCAGGGCTTTTTGCACAACATCTAGTTGGATAGACACATTAATAATTGATCCTGTTAAGGCCATTTGGGGTCGTTTATAGCCCCAATGTCTGATTTGTGAAAATGAAGTTCGCAGAGACACAAGTCTCTCTTCAAGTTCTCTAAGTGTACTTACATCTGGTAGTGGTGTATTACATCTTATTTGGTCAGGCGTTGCAAAGTGTGGAAAATTTCCATTTTCAAGTGATAGTTTTCATGGAAGACAAATATTTCCACTCGAAAATGTTCTATCATTTAGCGTCAAGCTGAGGTATTATGTTTGCAAGTCAGGGGTGAAAGAAATAGTGTTTTTTGCGAGATTCAATTGCTCGCAAATTTCACATGCAATGGAAGGAGTGTCTTTAATTTGTTTCATATAGATCTGTTTTGCATCTCTCTTTCCTAGATAAGCATGCGTAGTAAGTGTTTACTGGTTTTCATTGCTAGCAGTGCATGGTGTTGGATCTAGGCCACAATATGTGATTTTTTCCTCTCGGTCAGTACCATGACCATTGTGGGATATGTAGCTACACCTCTCTCTCTCACACATCTATTATTTCAACATGTGGTAGGTTAACTTATGGTTGCCACTGGAAATTAGTTTCACTTGTTGACAAGCCATGTTGAAGGTGGAATTGACATTTGTGATGAGCATTGCCTCCTCACCATCTCAATGGTGAAGACGATGATGTTCTTTGTCATTGGACATGTGATGTTTGTGTTCAACAAAAAGTGTGAAAATGCGATTGTGTTGTGCATGCACAATTTTTTTTAGGTTGTGATATGTGATTTTTTGTTTCTTGGTTGAGCTCCCTTTCACCTCATGATGACTGGTTGTACAACCCAAAGGTCTAGAAAGAAGTGTACCAATGTATTTTTTTCTCTCACGTATGAACTCTTTCAAGTTGTGATAAGTTAGTCTACGTTTTTTGTTTAAGCTCTATATGACCTGATGACAATTGGGATGAGTTTCATTCTAATTAAATAACATGTGACGCTTATGCAAATTCAATGTGGTTTGGGTGGCATGGACAGTGGATCTTGAACTGGAAGTATTTTTTATCAAAGGTTGATAATGGATGTATGGTGTATCAATTTTCAATGACACGATGTCAATTGTTCGATCGTAGCTTAAATCAATACAGTAGGAATGGACACTACCATCTGATAGGGCTGACCAGACCTAGATATTTACTCTGAATATGATAGATATCCATCCTAAACAAAATCTTCTACCCTCTACATTTCCTTTCTCATATGGAATTGCCATGTTTACAAGGTATTGTTGCCAACTTCCAATTATCGACACACTTTCTAGGAGATATGGTAAAAGGTGTTGATGCAAGCAATTAAATGCCTGTTGACTGCCACCTATAATTGCATTGCAAAAGGATTGTATAGTGTAAAGGCACAATGAGTGCACATCGAATTCTGTTGCTATGAAATAACAAATTGCATTGAACAAACTATTTCCACAACTAGATGCACTAGTTGTCGCTATGTGCAATCCATGGGAGTGTATATGATGCATAATTTGTTTCCAATGCAATTGAAGGTCTTTGCAGATGAGGGACAAGTAAATATCATGTCCTCCAATATTGCATATGGATAATTTTCTATAGAGTAGTGGTTCATAACGACCACTCACAAGATTGGCATCATGGAACAAGATGCAATATGGATCCCTAGATGCAGTTTTGTTGAATAGTAGATATCTTGTTGTTCTTGTTAATGACCATATTCAAATTGATATATTCAACCACTTGGACAGCCATCGTATACAAAATGTATCTCCCCAAAGTCCCCTCTCATGTGTAGGTAGAGTTGTAGATGCATACAAACACATCTTAGAAAAATACGTAGTGACATCATGTATTCCATGCAACTGGCAAATAAAATCAGATGCTAATTCGTATTGATACGACTCTAATGCCTCAACATTGCCATTTTCTAAACAGGCCAAGAAATGATCTATCAATCCATTGTGCAGGTCGGTCGAGGAATAACAGAAATGCAATAGAACTTGAATTGCATTGAAGAGGCAATCTCCCACAGTATACAAGAATGCATCTAATCTAAAAATCCCATTGCTATGCAATACCTGATCGATGTTGTCATGTACAATGGAGTGTGTATCTATTTCATAGCACTCAACATATATTACTTGATTCATCTTATAAGTTTTGATTTTCAAGATGTTTCCTAGCTATATCTACAAAAATGAAAACTATAAGTTTGGAACTGCATACCAATTCCGCTAGGTATCCTTTAACCTTCTTCATGTCAATTTCAATGCCCTGTGGTTGCTATAGCATATGATAAACAAACAAAGTTATAGTGAACAATGAACCATATATAAGAGATAACACAAATCAAATAACAATATAAATTTGCTCAGCATAAAGACCGAGTATTTAAGGCACATCATTTTTGAACTTATTCTACGTCTACATCCTATGAGCATTTTGGTATCCATTGTATATTGTTTTACAATCCTATTCACCATTTATTTCCATCCCCACTCTTCGCAAATCAACACCAAAAGATATCTGAAATGACTTGTTGATGTCCTCCACTGAGAAAACCCATATACATGGTTTGTCGGATAAACAAAAGCGAAAGAACTAGGCATTACAGACTTTTACCACAGGAACGAGACCAACACACAACATAACTTCTTAAGGTTTAAATTATCTTACAAGACAAAAAAGATATTCTAAGATGTTTCAATTATCTTACAACATGAAGAAGATATTCTAAAACTGGGTACTAGGAAATCTAGTCTGATACAGATCAGTGAACTGGCCATTCAGATTACAAAGAACCATTTCTACAATACAAGGTTCAGATATGAAAACGGTGACAAAAGATGATTTTCAAGACCCAAAGGCCAACATAGAACCAATAACTATATGTGGTTTTTTATCCAGAGAATAAAAGCATGCCCTGTCACAACCTGGAAAGAAAGGATGGTAAGGTCCTCGTAGATGTTTCCTTTGCAATGATAACTCTGAATTCATTTTGCAAACTCCTTTGCATTGCTATTTTCCAAAGATCTATGGTATGATGTCTGGCACATGGAAGTAGGCATATGTGATTGGAAGGGAACAACCTGAAAATTTTTCACTAAACGTATGGTTTTCAGGAACATAAATATGAAGAGAACATTTGATTTCCTTTTTTATATGTCACTATGGCTGCAACAGAGGTGGGTTTTGTGTCCAATATTGACATTCAAAGGGGAACAAGATGTTTTGGAAGGGAACAAATTGAAAAAAAACGCACCAAACTTATGGTTTTCAGGAACAAAAAATATGAGCAGAAAATTCGATTTCCTTTTTTATATTTCACTATGGCTGTGACAGAGGTAGGTTCTGTGTCGAACACTGATGTTCAAGAACAAGAACAAGACAACAATACACTCTTGTTTCTTTGGTCGTAGTAGTCACATACAAAGATGTTCTGCAAGAGGATTTTGACTCAGGCATTCCTAGTATTGAAAAACCATACTTGCAAACTACAAACAACGAATAAGAATGAAACCATGTCACTGAAACTTACCCGTGAATGGGGAACGACAGAAGTGCAGTTCCAATCGTGGATGCAGAACCCCAATTGTGAAAACTGCAACAACAAGTCCAACCGCG